>JAZKJV010005062.1:600000-829307 GCA_037367405.1 Ottelia alismoides | reverse complement strand
TGATTTGAACATTTGATCTCGTGAGCGATCGCCTCAACGACAATCCATCTTCTCTTATTCAGTGAGGATCATTTTTTTAGACCCTCGCAGGATTAGTGCTCCAAGTATTAAGTAGATGAATCATGCGTTCATCAGTAGAACTGAGAAAAAAATGATGGAAATCATTACCTCTGAGGATGTTCCCTCGAGATAACCCCCCTCATTTTGACAACTCCAACGACTAGGATGGCAGTGAACGTGCACATGAAGATAACTTCGAGCTTCTCTACAATATGACACCTTCAAATAAATGATCAGACCAACTCTGACACCCCTGTGACACTCGTATTCCACCCAAATGGTGGTGCTCCAGTTAGAGGAGAGAGAATGGATGGTTAGGGTTTGAGAGGGCAGCTAACTCCTCTCTTATATATAGGAAAAAGTCCATTTTCGAATCTTGTTCATATCTTAAATAGATCTCGACCCACTTACACTAAAATGATCATATCTTAAGTTGGAAAACTTAGAATATAATGTTCTTGAACTTGTTGGAAATGTCTTTGATAAGATGTATAAAATGAATTGGTCATTTATCTAATTTGGATGTCAAAAATGCTTCGTGTTTCAAAACAAGAAATATAAGGTTTTACAGCCAAATATCAACTTCGCCAAAATGTATGCTCATGAAAGCACTATACAACCTACACCAGGGAGGATTATATCGTAAACACGAGATCCTTGTGTGAAACTACTCATCCTACATACATTCCCATGTGCCCTCATACTCATGACTACCTCCATACGATAAAAAATGCAATTAGCTCAATGCCGAGATAAACATCAAGTTATCTTTCTAAAATGATAAGCACTTAGAGCACATCAAAATAAATTCCTCTAAAAATCATCGGAATTGATCACATACAATGATATTCAAATGACTATCGTGTCTCCAATCATCTCTGCTGAGCTTGATGATGGTGAGGAGTGTGGTTGCTTCTAGGGATTAAGGAATGACGGGGAATGCAATCCAAGAGGTGTTTTATAATATCTATAACACCCATACCCCCAAACATAATCTAACATCTAAAACTCACAAAGTGTGAGAGTGAGTTATAAGTGGTGGGGATTACTACTTAACAACTTGGGCTTAAGCGTTTTGGGTGGTTGTCAACAGGATCCACTTGGGCTCGAACCCAACAAGCTGTAACGACTGGATTTTTCTTTGGAAAAAACCCAATAACATTTCCATTAAACCATTATTGCCTATTTTATTACCCAATTTAATGAGATTTAATATTACATTCCTTTTCCCCCTCACTCATGACCTTAAAGATCCAATGAACCCCACTCCTCATGTCACTTTTCCCTTGCATTTTGAGAGAGAAGAAGAGAGATAGAGAGAGAATGCCTTACAAGAGATTGATCTTCATCGCAGGAGAAGGCGAAGTCGAATCAGAGGAGGAAAGGAGCGTAGATCCGTGTTCGGAAGGAGGCGAGATGACTACGTCAAGGAGAGTTACGCGCCGGATTTGAGGCAAGTATTAGCTTTAGGTTTTTACGTATATACATCGATTCAATACATAATGGACCATTGATTGTATGTATCGGTAGAGGATTTCCATATACATATTAGTTAGGTTTCGAACAACATCACTAAAAGTATGTGTCAACGTAGGATTATTCGTCAAGTTTTTTGTTGTAACATCCATACCCCCAAACATAATCCTGAAGGATATTGAGAATCCTCAAGCGCATCACGGAAGCGTGACGATCGTATCTCATACGATCTGGGCGACTATCGCACTAGTCACTAGATGTGGCGGAAATTTAAAAAAATTAAACTAAAGATGAAACCACATGATCATGAGAACACTTCTAGGATCGTTTAATCAAACCACAAAGTATAAGGAATACCTCTTGAAGCGTGGTTGTGATCGCGAGATCCCAAACAAGAGATCCTCCTGTCTCAAGTCCGATCCACGAAGAACGCACTTGCGGGCGCGATGATGAGTCACGTTCCTCCCGCAATCCTCGATGAAGATCCAAGCGATGGATCCCCTGATTTCGTCATACGAAATCCATCGTCTTCCTTTAGAGCAAGCAGCCCCAAAGAAGAAGGAGATCCCTGAGTCGTCGAAGGCGAATGCAAGAGTCTCTTCTTTCTCAACACAAGATGGACGGCCACCTTTTGGAGGAGAGAAAGAGAGAGAGCGAGAATATGAAAGAGAGAGAGAGAGAGTTGTAAACTTCTACAACTCTTGATAATGTGCCTTGGAAGGCAAGGCTAGCCCTCCATTTATACTAGTTTGGGATCCAATGGATCTCAATCCATGAGACACATAGATCCAACGGTCATGCTTGGTCTATGTTACAATCAATGGCTATAATTATTGTTGGTTAAAACCAACAACATTTTTTATAATTAAATTAAATATATGTTGCAACATTATCAACACATTTTTAATTTAACATAAATAAATTAGTTAAGAGATTAATCAATATAATAAAATGGAGATAATATTGCCTCCTAAAAAAAGGGGCGTCATCCATGACTTTTCATGGGTGACGCCACCTCTAAATTGGTGGCTTTTATCTCCTTTTTATATCACATTTTCTCTTAATAATTTATAATAATAATTATCACAAAAAATATCCACCAAATTAATTCCAAATTAATTTGTGAATATTTCAATCATGCCATTGAAAAATATGTGAATCATATTCATATCCCAAACTAATTTGTAAATTGCATTTTCAATTAAATTACTTAATGTGAATCCAATTCATATTAATAATTAACAAATGATATTTACATAGTTTCTCTCTCTCTCTAATATATTATAAATCATATTTATAATATATATGATTAATATGGATAGTGCTATCCACATTATTCATATCCATGATAATTAAATCACATTTGATCATCTTAGATCTCTTCTCTCACGTGCCCAAATAACATGAATCACATTCACGTTATTCATATCTTTGATAATTAAATCACATTTAATTATCTTAGATATATCTTCTTATAATATGAATCAAATTCATATTATTCATGATAACTAAATCATATTTAATTATCCATTTTCCCGATGCTTGGATACAGAATTCATCAAATGAATTATTGTTGAAATCCTTCAAGAATAATGTGCTTTTCTCCGCAGATACTTGGAGATAAGGACAGGGCGATTGTATTGTTCCACGTATAGAGACTTGGATATTGAGATCTTATCTCAAATCCAGATCTTACGGACCTCCCACAGATGCTTGATTAAATCAAGAACGCAATACTAATCTTCTCATAGCATCTGAATCTCATTCAGACCAATGTCCAACACTTGGACTAAGATCAAATTGCTTCTCTACTGAGAGGAGTCACTAAAATCCAGACCTGTTTCATTACTCCCTCGGAATGGAAGCGTCATGGATATACAATCGTTTATGATCACATCACCCTCAGGTATTCCCAATACCTGTACATCCTGCATACTGGAAGACCCATGGTCAACCCAAAGATCAAGATCAATTTCATACTGTCTTCTTCAAGGTTTGATCACTAAGTTTCTCATTTAATCATTGGGATTTGGTATCGATCATATACTTTCCAAAAGCATATATCATACCTAGGTCTTGATCATATACTTTCCAAAAGTATATATCAAACCTACAAATTCAGTCAAGCTTTCAAAGCGAGTTTACCGTGCACGGAATTTGATTCTTCCCAATATCTCATGAGTGAGCTCATGTCTTCCGGTTCAGTAGTGAACATGTATGATCCCTTTGAGAGATTGTATTACTCATATGCCCTTATATGCACACCAGTACGCCGGTGTATAGACCTTGGTTAGGCCATCAACCTATCGGTCTGCCAAATGTATATACTCAGACATATAGTAACACATCTGCCTCCGGTCAGAGGATGCGTGCCTATGCTGTGACAGCATTTAACATAGGACTTAGGTTATCTCGATCTCGTTAAGTCAACTCTTTGACCTAACTAATCTGACAACTCCGAATCTCTATTCCTATGCAGAGGACCTGCATCAAGAGATCGGTCAGATATCAGCCTATGTAAGAAAGGATTGCCATCTCCTACTCAGGCTGGAGATCACATCTTAACAATCATTTGACGGTGCTTGATGAAACCTCAATCTAACTCTTTAGATATTCATCCAAGCATCAGCTTCTATGATTCAATAATTGAATCAACAGCTGTATGATCATTAAGATAGCCATGGTACATAACCCTAATTGTACTAAGGGACCTATTATGCAAATTATTTATTCTTCATTTCAGATCAGGGAATGATATTTGCAATAACATTTATTGCATAATGGCTCGTTGTGGGCTCACATGTCCAACAATCTCCCACTAGCCCAAAGAGCCATTAATGGGCTAATCATTTAAACCCACACTCATGTGACAATCATAGGCTATTTAGAAATAGCTAGGTAAGCTGATCAGTCACTCTGCTCCCAAAAGACTATGGCAAGTCCTTTTACGGTACTTGCATATCTCTTAGTAACAGTGCTCGCATCCAATGCGAATGTTGCATCTTACGCAACCAATACTCAATCTCGATAAAGCAATTATAGTGTCCTTGACACTATTGCTTAATAATGATTATAATCGGTATTTCTATAATCCTTATCAGAATACCCTTATTCCTGGAGATCACTATCTCATAAGGTATCTATAGTTAAGACCTTTTAGATCTCTATCTATAAAGTCTTAAGCTCTTGAAGATAAGACTTAGAGATCACTATCTCTAAAGCCTTGTCATCTTTGAAGATATTGTTATTAGTGAAATCAAGTGTTCTTTCTCCATAGTAGGATTAGTAACAGTTTACTACTCCCACTGCATGGCAGATATCTGGCTTTTCTACACATCTAGCATACACTTAGCTTCTCCTAACTTATGCACAAGTGCAAGCAGTTCTAGCATTCACTTCCTCAACTCTTTGAGGTGATATCCCTTTAGATAGGTCAGTACCAAATCTCAAGGAAGGAAGCCTTTCTTGGAATTTCCAAGAATGGAATATATCCAATGTGTACGACAAATGTGACAGTCCCAATATCCTCTTTTCTTTGCTTCCGAACAACTTCGAAACTAGTATCTAAGAGGTATTCTTGAGATCATATCTCAAGGTATGGAATAGCTAGTCTATAAAACACTTATTATCATCCTTATATCATTCCAAATGATTAGGATACAATCTACATTTAGCACGATGAACACAATGGCACTCCCACTAAGCTTCACATGGTACATCAAGATTCTATCTGAAATCATAACATTTATAATTTCATCAAATCTTATGTTCCAACAACAAGAATCTTATTTGAGTTTATAGATGGATTTCTTTAACTTTCACACCTTACGTTCCCAATCATGAAGCCCTGGAGCTACTTCATGTGAATATCCTCAGAGAGGTATTCTTAGAGGAATGCAATCTTGACTTACATCTTGAAGATGCAATAGTCAAGTTGTGTAGCTAAGGTTAGCAATATTCTGATGATTTTAAGCATGGTTACCTAAGAACAAGTCTCATTCCAAGCAATGTCTTCTCTTCCGGTTTGTAGCTCATGGCTACAAACCGTGCTTTGAAGGTCTCTACCTTCTCATCAGGTTTCCTCTTTCTCTTGAAGATCCATTTGCACCTTAATGGGTCTAACCCTTATAGGTGGATCCTCGAGGGTCCATATACAACATTTATATATGAAGTCTACTTTAGACTTTATTGCTAATATACATCTTTCTACGTCACTATCCTCAGGAGCTTCATCACATGAAGTCCGATCATTGTCAGACTTAACTGACACATGGAATACATCCTCAAACTCATTTGAAGAGGTATTAGTGCTTCATCTTTAAATGTCCCATTTAGTTTCCGATTTCAGGAGTCTCATTATCTTCTCAAGATTAAATGAGTTCCTATACTTCATTTTCATCTTGATTCTCAAGAGTCTCAATCCTCCAAGAATCACATTCTCAGAGATGAGATCTTTTAAGAATCTCAAGGTCATAAAGTAGGTATCCAATGCCATCCTTTTTTTCCTAATGAAGTAGCACTCTTTAGTGCTTAATTCCAGCTTACGTGCATGGGATCTTGTTAAGGATATATATAGTGTAGTCTCTACTACACATATATACCTGGAAACTAAGGGATAACTATGCTAAAATTCATCATTGATCAAATCATGTCACACATGATCCAATTGTATCTTCCTACAACTCCATTGAGTTTAGGTGTGTTAGGAGGATTGTGATAGAAATGATATTCATATCTTCATAAGGTATTTATTGAATTTATCTAATAAGTACTTGCTACCTTGGTTAGATCAAATTCATTTAATATTCATTCAAACTTTGGTTCTAAACCAAAATTGTGAAATCTTTGAACATTTCAAAGGTTTCTCAGGTGAAGAGAAGAAATCTCATATCAAACATGATCATCAATAGATATCATATATCCATAGTGTTCACTATGATATAGATGATTCACATACATCAATATATATGAGATCCTGAATACCTCAACATCTAACACCTTTCCCCAAAGAAGGGTGTATTGGACATTTTTCTTTGAATACAATATTCATAAGTGTGCAAGTTTTGAAATTTTAGACATTCTAAAGTTTCATCTCTTGCTTGTCCATTGATCTCATCAACAGATATATGTCCAAGACATGATGCCAGATCATTGTCAAATGATCTTTATCCTCCTATTGATCTTTAAAGGTTTAATTTTCAGTATTAGAAATCTTAATGAACCATTCATTAAATTTCTAATTTAGTAGAGTCCACCAGATGTCATATTACTATCTGAAATATATCCATCATAACTCTTTATGATAGATTTATTCCAGAATTCATGTTTATTTCCAACATTTAGAAACAAACAATGAGTGTACTCTACTATCTAGGTCATAGAGACATTCTCCAAGACTAAGACTCTCCCACTGAGAATATGAAGTCTATCTATCCAATAGAGATTGTTGCAACAATTACAGCAATATCTATGTAGATGACTACTAAACCTTAAGATCACATTTCTAATCTTCTAATAAATATATATATATGCAACCAATTGCAAATGTCATTAGAAGATCGGGATACAATTGTCAGACTTTATCTTATGAAATAAGAAAGTCAGAGTCAATGATTATATGTAGATTATTCTGATGCTCTATCTGAATCCTCCAATAAGGATTTTAGACATATTTGATAGTCATACTATCATCACATCAACTTATTGCAGTATTGGCATTCATCCAACTCTTTGGATGTCATATGGAAGTCATAGAAGTACAATCAACTCTTTGACTTTCCTTCTCTCATGGGTCCAACCCATGCTTCCACCGTGCTCTCTTCATATATAAACAACCATTGCTTAAGATTAAGGATCTCTTATGTTAAATTCAAAAAAATTCAATGTAAGAGCATTTCAACATTTATACATGCTTCATTAAATTCATACAATATGAATATCATGAAGCTTCATGAATGACTAGAGTATAGATAGTAGAATGATGATACTCATCATGTCTACATCCATCTAGAATCTAAAACATTGGTTCATGTAGGTATTCAAACATTTTTGAATACATCATCTCTTTCGAGCTACCATTCTGCATAATGCAGAGAACCATGTCATTCATGATTAAATGTCTAGAGCACATATGCCAAAACATCTTCTTTGATTTTATAAGGATTATTTGACAATTATGATCACCATCGACATGTCACTTCCAAAGTACACTCGATGAAAGATCAAGACTATAGAGACATTCAAACCCTAAGGTGATGTCTTATTGTCTTATTTAATTCTCATTCCTCATTACATTGAGGAAACTTGCATATTGCAACTACATACATTATGTGTCCAATTGCAAGTACAATATCTGGATCATGAGTCCAATCCATGATATTTTACTGGTTATTATTGAGTATAACATTGAGTGGGTTTAATGAAGGATTATCTGAAATAAGAAATTTGCATAAGGGTATATATATATTATATATACATGTTTTACTTTGATATAGGAATTTTTTATATCAAAGTTGTCTTGCCTTGTCAACAATGAAAGTTCATTCCCTTAATCACTTTCAATGTAAGAGATATTCTTACCATAATATCTCAAGTAAAATCTGGGATCTCCTTTCCTATCTTTGTCACATCACAATAATATGAGAACCTGCGACTCCGATAAAAAGAAGCGGGAACACATTCCGCCTTGCAAGTCCAACTTGTATTTTCCCAATTCGGTCTTTAACACCCGGGCCCACCGCCCCTAAGATGATGTTGACCCGTTGTAAATTGAACCAACCGCCAACAAGCTTAATACTCGCTATACGCAATCCAATATCGCCTCAATAATATGACGACCTGATATTGGGGTCACTACGTATACGGCCTTACTCTTTCGAGAAGCAAAGAACCTGATCCAATTAAATTATATATAGGATCTGTCACTTGGAACAGGCGTCTCCTATATACAACAGCTGGCGACGAAATTCTTTGCCTTGACAGAAGATCATGGATGTCACTTATGTGATCCTCCACCTCATATTTAAATTGTAATTAATTATCGTGAATCATATTCACATAATTAATTCTTCCAAGGGAAATACACATCTATTCATAATAGAGTGTTTGAATAGGATATAATTAATTTAATCACATTAAATTTACTATCAATCCTATTATCAATCAACAAACTTTGGATTTTACTTGAATAGTAGGTATAATCTCAAAGTACATATTATTTCGAATTTTAATAATTAGAAAAATACACTTTGATTTCTCCAGCATTATCCAGTCCCTACCCGTTGTCATGGCCAGTACCGGCGAGAGTGGGACGGACCACATATGTTGCAACCCGCTACCCCAGCGATCTTCGACTAGACACCATATCCACCTCAGGAAAGGATAATGCCAGATAGATCATCATGTACTTTGAGATGCTCATCGGTCTTTCAACCGAAATTAATACCATATAATATACATCAAAACAATTTTGATTATATTATAAGGAGATTTGCTAAACAAATCCCCAATCCTATTCAAGCAAGAGGGGTTTTGCATGTAAAAGTTGTCCTACAACTATTGTAGGATGACCTAGGGTTTTGTATGCAAAACAATGTTTGTTGATAATTTCAGATTAACCAATGATCAAGATCAACTATCTTATCAATATGGTTAGTGGGATGTCATTCAAGGAATTGATTATCATCTTTAAAAATTTCACAAATATTTATCAATAACCAATTTCAGAAAATTAACAATTAATTTTTATCAAATTTATTTGAATGACTATCAAAAGGTTCATGATCTAATTTGTCAATTTCCAGCAGTGACCCCCAATCACTAAAATTAACTTATCTTGATCAATTTAAATCTAAAATTCGCAAAATTAGTGCCCTAAGATTGCCAACTTGATTTATAACAGAACCTAAGTGATAAATCACACATTTTGAGGCGCAACAAAACCGTAATTAATAAATTAATCACGTTCTGTTCTGCAGTTCCTGCAACTGTGAATACATGCATATTCAAAAGGCCTTATCTTGAGCAAATTAAATCCAAATTTAGTAAACTCAGATCCTATAGTTTCCTTATTCAATGAGGAACAAAATCCAATTGAATATTTCGTGTTTAAACAATTTAAATAGTGTCGAAAAAATCAATTAGACAGAGGTACGAAAATTGAAATGCGATAAAACTTTCGCTACCTTTTCAAACCCAAGTCGTCCTTGGTTCTTGGATCATATCCAAAATCCTTTTCGACTTAAGACTCTGATACCACTTGAAGGATATTAAGAATCGTCAAGCACATCACTGATGAATCCACATTTCATCATCTTTATTCTATCATTTTGGCACTAAAAATCCTAGCAAATGCCTGTAAATACCCTTAAATAGAGCATCTTAGCATTCATGCATGTGCATCTATATAGTGTATAAAATGCTGTAATTAAAGCCAAAATTATTGAATAAATAAAGAAAAGAAAAAGAATAAAATATTGTAAATATTTTATGACCCGAAACCCCGAGACCTAGGCATCTTGATGAATAGGTCGACAAAAAATAAAGTAGGGGGAGATAAGGTCAAAAACACAGTCCAAATACCTATACATTCTATTCATTTCTTATTCATTTTGGGACCTATTTTTGGTTCCACTTTTTATACATCAAATGAAGAAACTTTGTTCATGAAATTTGTAGCTAATTAAATAAAGAAAAATACAAAATCAATTTCACTGAAAAATAATGTATAGATAAAAAGTTATGGTCTGAATAAAAATCCAGAATCCCAACTTCCCAGACCCGTATCTCACAACTGACAACTCCAAATGCAGCATACTCACCTTTAATTGTATATAGAATAAAATAATCTATCCAATGGTGGTGGTTTCACATTTGGCGGAGCTACGGTTTGAAAGTTGAATTTTGGACCCATATTGTACATTGTACAGATTAAAATATTCAATTTATTCTTTATTTATTATTTATTCATTTTTTATATTTTTATGATGTTGTAAATATTACTTATAATATATATGTGCATTAAAATCAAAATAAAAACCTAAATAAAACTTAAAATAAAATACATACATATTTGATACATAGGTATTATACCTGTACTTATATCTATATAAAACATACTTCTATTTTATTAAATATACAAAACATTTCATAAAAATAAAACAAAAATATATTTATGTGTATAAAAGTATGTTATAATTTTATAAAATACTAAATAAAATAATAAAAATAAAAATACAAAATAAAAATAAGAGAATACACTATATAGAATAATATACCTATATGAGGGTATGAAAGCAACTAGTAAAAATACCTCTCATAAAAATAATTAAAAAGCACCATAAAATAATTTAGAAAATAAGAAACATTTTCATCTTATAACCTAAAATTAATAAATTCATCTTCGATTTTTAAATGATTTTATAAATCATTTTTTTGGGGGGTTTTCCTGGTTGGTCCACGTGGACCAACCAGGGGGCGGTC
This sequence comes from Ottelia alismoides, assembly GCA_037367405.1. Taxonomy (NCBI): domain Eukaryota; kingdom Viridiplantae; phylum Streptophyta; class Magnoliopsida; order Alismatales; family Hydrocharitaceae; genus Ottelia; species Ottelia alismoides. The sequence continues at coordinate 818,291 of JAZKJV010005062.1, read as the reverse complement.
TTAGTTGACTCGGGTCAACTATCTGCCCTCCACCCATGTGCGTCTGTCAGAGTGCGTTTGACCTCGTTTTGGTCGATTTTTCCTGATCACATATTGCACCATTCCATGATGGAGTCTTGACAACTTTTTCTCCTCGATTATCAAGCTTGCTCGCCCTATGATCATCTCGAGGAATGGATCAGTGTGTCGCCCGAGGTGCCTTGATCTTTGGAGCACCTTGGTCAGGGTCAAACCAGATATAACGACCCCCCACTTTGAATTTGATCTTTGGACTTCCTCCGGACCACCCCTCTCCACCTTCGTGCGCTCAAGACCTTCCTGGAGGTGACAGCTCCAGATCACGCTCTTCAGCCTAGGCGATCGAGGTCGGAGAAGCTCCCAGCACCTCCCGCAACCCGGCGGTCGAGGTAACCTTTCTCCCTCTGGCTCCTGCCATTGAGGGCCCTTCCCCTCTCATTCCTTTCATGTACTTAGCTCCTGTTACCCTTAGGATTAAAAATCACCAAAAAAATCCGAGATTCGTCGCTTTAATCGCTAGGATCTATTCACTTAGCCGGAGCGCACCTCCGGTCGATCATCTCCCCGTCGATCCATGCTCCCCCACGTCCATCCAAGGGTCCAGGCAGTTTGCCCTGGACCCCTTGACTCGTTTTGCAGGTCAACGTGCATTTGAGAGCATCTGGAGGCGAGTTTTGAAGCTCGCCGGAGCCAACGAAGCCTCCCAGCTCCGCCAGCCACCAGCAAGCACCACGGCCACCGCCGTGGCTTTTTGACGACTCCAGACGATAGAGGAGGACCTGAGGAGGCAGCAGCCCGATTTTGAAGCTCAAAAGCCACCGGAGCTGGCAGGAGGAGCTCGAGGAACTTCGCCCAGCCGGAGCTCCGCCTTGTTCATCCAGCCGCCTTCGCCACCGTCCGATCAAGGGAGCCCCTCCAGATTTAACGTGGACCGTTCGATCATCAGCACCCAGCCACCGTCGATCTCAGCCGAGATCTAATCTCAGACGTCCACCAGCGAAGCGTCACCGGCCGTTCAGATTGCGCCACGTGTCAAGTGGCATCTTCCTCGCCGTTGGATCGCGCGCCGAGGGTATTTTACATCTACACCCTCGCACCTTTTGTATTTATATTTTAGTTTTAAAACTTTCTTCTGTAGTGTAAAGTTTTTGTAATATTTGCACGAAGAGCCCTAAGCTTCTTGTATTTGCATATAGGCCCCCTGCTACGTCACCTCACGTGACCAGTTCACGTGAGGTGTGGGCATTTTGCCAGGGTACCCTCGGCCTTTGTTGTATTTTGCTTTAGTACCAAAACTTTAACAGCACGTGTTATATTTTCGGAAATATTACAAGTAAACCCCAGGTTTTTGAGAAATTACATTTTAGTTCTCGCCAGGCGCGTGCAAGTCACACGCCCTGGTGGGAAAATTGCTAGGACACCCAAGCGGGTTTTGTAATTGAATTTTGGTGCTATAAATTGAATATTCAGTTCAAACTTTTGTGGAAATTTGCATGTCTGCCCCTGGATGTTTGAGAAATTGCAGAAATACCCCTGTCAGGCCTTTAATTGTTTGGATGCTTGTTGTAATTGTTTAAATTATCATTTCAAGTCTAAAAATTCCACAAAAATAGGATTAAGCTCCTGGGTACTTGTACTTTGACACTATCAATTTAGTTTTTGATTTTGTTTTATTTTTATATTTATTAAAAATCAAAAACATGCTTTTTATTCACTGTCTAGTTTAGAAAATACCAAACAAAATAGTAAAATACCTCTAAAAATCCCAAAAACTTTACTTAGTGTGTATTTTAACCTATTTTAGTGTCAGTCCAAAAATCACTAAAAATCTCAAAAGAAAAACACTAAAAATTTAAAAACACTCAAAAACTTCAAAAAAATATATAAAATCAAAGAAAACTCTAAAAAAATACAAACTCAGGTTCTGTTTGTTTCATATTTTGTTCTCTTTATTTGAAAAATAGTGTGAAAAATTCTGGTTGATGTTTGCTAATTTTAATTCTCATTTTACTCACAGCCAGCACATTTTCCACTGTTTTCTCTTATTTCAGTATTTAAAAATATCAAAAACACCTTGAAAAATCCCCAAAAATCACAAAAACAGTAAAAAAATCCTAAAAATATCAAAAACATTTTATTTCTGAATTTTTGGACATTTATGTGCATTTTTATAAATAGTTTATCTTATCTTTTATTACATTGTTTTTATATTCCAATATTGAAAAAGAAATAAAAAAAATTATAAATATAAAATTATAAAAATCAGAAAATTAAAAACAAAAATACAAAATTAAAAATTAAATAAAAAAATTTAAAATTAAAAACCCACAAAAATTTCCTTTGATTGCTTGCTTAGTGTAGACACTTGACACACGCATTCACTTGTGCACATTTTTGTGAATTACCCTGTTTGCTCCTTCTGTTCGAACTCTCTGCATACTTGTCCCTATACACCATTTGTGCATAGTTAAAAATAAATTTTAACTCCACATTATTTCTAATTTATTGATCTTTAGTGTGGGTTAATTGTTGATTAATTTCAGAGTTGATTGGTCGACACTTCGACTGTGTTCCCGCCTTGTGTGGAACACAAGACCGATCGATTTCCGAGATTATCAAATGGCGCCGTTGCCGGGGAGCAACAGCGAGTAGCTCATTTTTATTTACTTGTGTTTAGTGTTTACCATAGCTTCATTTCATCTCTCTTGCATTTTTGATATATATATTGCTTGAGCTATCTGACCACCCTTTCTTGTCTTCTTGCGAGGGATCGTGGAGCGAGGCGGATCGCTTAGGTGACCCGGAGCATCCTTGGGAAGCGGAGCCGGCCTTTCTTTAGCCAGGCCTGCAGGAGAGAGCAAGAGGATTGAAAGAGAGTGATTAGTTTAGTTGCTTTTTATTTTTTGTGAGAGAGTGACCTATTAATTTGTAATAATACAGGTACATTGGACTCTTGGACACTTGGACACTACCGAGCCTAATTTCTGGGTGTTTGTTCACCCGGGGGCTCACCGCGGTTTTATCGCATTTTCTCGCTTGTCATTTTCCGGTTTTGTTTTCCTTTTTCCTTTCTTTTGTGGATTGAGCCCTTAGATTGTAGGTCCTGCTTGATTCGATTAGAATAGGTCCAAACACACTAATTACCTTTGCATGCTCCTATAGTTCGATCGTTGTTGGACTTAGACTAATTAAATAGTTGATCATTAGTTTTCAATCCACGCGCCGCGAGCTCATTCCTGAACAAGCGCTTTCTCCTAACTCAAATGTGTTGAGCAGAGGAGGGGTGAGCCTAGACCGGACATTCGGATTGAGGATTAGTGATTAGCTTGAGGTTCTTCAAGCTAGCAGTTGCCTATTCTAGGACGATTTTCGCTTTGCATATCGCCATGTAGTTTAGGTTTATAAATTCTGCTTTGCATCCCGCATGGAGAGAGATGGGATTCGCTGTAAGTCTTCTTACATTGCATGCATCATTTAGGCACAAAGGTGAGATTTCCACCTTGGTGTCGACTTGCACGGCTTCTCCGACTCTATTCTCCCTCTGTTTTTGGAACAAAGTAGGATCAAAAAAATACAAAAACCGTTAGGCGCTTGTTTTAATCTACTCAAAAGAAGCGATAACACCAAAAAAATTAAAAAAGGGACTGCTAAGAAAACTTGACCAAAAATAAAATCGGTAATTGGATTCATTGCTTGGGGAGAGTAACACCCTCACTTGTATTCAGGTTGCATGGGAAGGTCTCCTTCCAAGTGAGGTGAGCGCTTCGTAAGGATTAGAGCCAAAAATCCAACTTGTGGCTGCCTTGTGTATCGCCTGGATTTCCGAAGTATTGGCGCTACTATCGTACGTAGTCGAGTAGGGCTTGGTCGCCATTGGTGACTCACTATTGTGTGAGCGCCGACCTTGTCCGAAGTACTGAGCTTAGGCCACGCCTTCACGGGTGTGTCTGTCTCACCGGCTGCGTCCGAGTAGGATCTTGCACGCTCACGGGTGATTCCGTTGCGAGCGAGGTCCGAAGTATCGGTTTCGCCTATCGGCTTCCTCCCTCTATTTCTTTGGCTGAGTAGGGATCCAGGAAGGGTTACAAGGACCTCAAAAAGTGCAAGTTACAGGTTACACAGGAGGAGGACAAGTACGGGGACACTTTCCCGGCAGTACTCTCTCTCCTTTAGGCGTAGCATTCTAAGGACTCGTGAAAAGATAACTTCCTGAATCAAGATAAAATTGACAAGATAAAAGCCGAACCTTCACGGCTTCACGTGTTGAGTTGGTGAACTTACCCCTGCTTTGTGTTTGATTGCTAGATTTGTTTAGGTCAAGATCAAAAACACAGCACAATTGTGCGCGATTTTGTTGCATCTCATTTCATTCCTCTTCTTCTTCTCTTGCATTTTCCCTGCTCTTCCCAAATAATCAAGATGATGGGACGGAGATCTCTTAGGTTGACTTTGTCGGCACCGCTATCCAGCACTCCTCCTCATTCATCTAGGAATACCTCGGAGAGTCCGCTCTCCGAGCCTGAGTTCACATCCACCCTGTTCCCCCTCGACCACCCTTCCCATTCTCCTTCTCTCAGTCCAATTGTTTCAGAATTCAGTGCATCACAGAGTTCGGCTCATTCGACAACACCTGAGATGGCCTCTTTTGCTTTTTCAAAAAATCCAGCGATGGGAGACAGAGGCGAGCACCCAGATGACCATGATCACCCTCCATTCATAATTGATCAGGTGGCCATCAACAACTCCTTGTTAGCGTCCCTGGAGACCATGTAGAGACAGATCCGTGACCAGGGTACCTTCATGGGTGATCTGATGAGAGAGATAGCACAGATGAGAGAGAACCGACCTGGGGGCGGTGGCGGAGGAGGAGGAGGACCTGATGCAGGAGGAGGCGATCCAGATGCTGAGAGACCACCACAGACTATCATGAGGGAACTGCACAACCCAGCTGCATCCCTCACTCACCGTTGGATCAGACTCCCGCCAATCCACGGAGATTTCGAGCTTCGGCCCCACACGATCCAGCTTCTACCCAAATTCCATGGGTTGCCGACCGAAGAGCCGCACCTCCACCTCCAGGAATTCGAGATGATTTGTAGCACTATCCATGATCGGTTGATGACCGAGGACACCATAAAGATGATCGCCTTTCCATTCTCTTTGGTTGACAGAGCCGCCTACTGGCTCAAACACCTTGGGCGATTCGTCGACACATGGGCAGATCTCCGGACCGCGTACATGAAGAAGTACTACCCTCTCGGCCGGACCAACGCAGCTAGAGCCATGATCTGTAACTTCGTCACGATCCCAAATGAACAATTCCATGAAGCCTGGGATCAATTCAGAGAGCTCATCGACCAGTGTCCCCATCATGACATTTCCAAGCCCAATCTCGTGCAGAGTTTCTTCTGTGGGCTGACACCGGAGCTGCAGGGGCTTGTGAACGCCTCTTGCGGTGGGTCTTATTTTTCCAAGGGTGAAGACGACGTCTGGGCCATCTACGAGGGCATGGCAGAAAACTCCACAGTAATGGCCCAAGCCTGAGTCTACACACAGCAGAAGCCCCCGCAAGGAGCGGGATCATTTCAGAGGATCGCCCGCATCGATGCCGGTCCCAACACAGTGTCAGCTGCCGCAGCCCAAGCTGAATCAGTTGCAGCCGACATGGGCATCATCAGTGAGAAGCTGGACCGCCTTGAGATCCTCGAGAAGAAGCAGATGCAAGGCATGGCCCAGATGGACCAAATTGCCAAGACCATGAGTGATCTGAAGACGCAGATTTTGTGCGTCTAGGAGGCACAAACTCAGTTACAACAGCCTCCCAGATCACATGCTGATCCGAGCAGTAGCAATGCCAACCAGCCTTCTACCTCGTACCGTCAGGTGAACCATATCCAGGCAGAGCCGGTTCCACTGCTACAGTACTACCCAGAGCGACCGCCATCTTCAGACACGCAGATGGTGGTCTATCAGCCGGAGCAGCCGCTGGCAGTTCTTCCTCCACCCTCCTTCGAGCAGGAACCATTGATGGAAGTCAATGGGATTTGGTACGACCGATACCCTCAGCCCAGGATTCGTCGGGATCACCCCGGATTCCGTTGGGGCAATGGTGGATCCTCCTCCCAGCAGCATAATCCTGCCCAAGGACATCAGAACAGCCACCCACAGCAGCAACACCAACAGCTCCAGTATGCCCATCAACAGCAATATCAGAGTGGTCCTCGTCCCTCCTATGAGGAACAGCAGTGGAGGCAGCAACAGCAGCTTCAGCAATCATATGCCCAGCCGACCCAGAATTATCCGTACCAGCAACATCAGCAGCAGCAGACCCATTTCCAGCAGGGACAACCATCCGGTTCTCAGGGTCCCACCTTTGAGAACCCAGCGCTCGATGATCTTGCCCGCTTACTATCTGAACAGCGAGCATCTTTCAGGCAAGAAATGGATGAATTCCGGCAGGAAATGAGAGAAATAATCAAAGGCAAGGCCGCTATACTCGCTCAGATTGAACCTAACCCGAACAATCTGAAAAGGAAGTCTGAGCAGGTAGAGTTTACAGAGGATACTTCTCCTAGTGACGATTTGAATGATATGTCTTATTCTTTGAATGATGCTGATTTTGTGACTACTAGGAGCGGTAGGATGCCAGCCGGCGACGCCTCTTCTGAGCGACAACCAGATGCAGGATCCGGAGCGCCAGAGGAGCAGAATAGCGGTGCTGACGCCGCTAATGACGATGTTGAAGACGGTGGTGCTGATGCCACCCATGATGGAGTCCAGGACGACGGTGCTGATGCTGTCGTGATACCAGTTGCAGACGGTGGTGCTGATGCCACCATTTTGGATGATGACCCAGAGCGCGGTGCTGATGCTGCGAAGACCGGTGCTAGTGGTGGTGCTGAGGCCACCACATCTACTTTTGTTGAGCCACCATCTGTGATGTTGCCACATTTTGTACCTAGAGACTATGGGAACAAAAAGAAAAACAAAAATATGAATAAAGGAAAGGTTTCTGTTCAAATTGCGGATCCATATGTGGTGAATGATGATTATTGTATGGATTCTCCTTCTTCACAGGCACAGGGACCGATTCCTAGTCCTCCATCTGAGGAGGCCCCTACCATCCCCTTCCCTGAGGCACTCCGCCGAGCGAAGGGGAATAAAAGAGAAAATCCCAAAAAAGAGCAACAGGTAGAGTTCGGCAATCAGATGATAGACAGATTCCACATTCAGCTGACTCTACAAGAAGCACTTGAGCACATCCCCCTCTTCAAGAAGAACCTGAAAGAGAAGACTACCGTCCGCAGGAAGAGGAGGAACCACAGAGATCAGATCCATGTGCTCACTCATTCCACTTGTTGTACCCTGCCAGCCAAGAGACCAGATGCAGGAGCTCCCTATGTCAGATGCGAGATTCAGGAGCAGCAGTTTGATCGTACTCTATTAGACAGCGGCTCTTCAATTAACCTCCTTCTGGCAGCCTTACTCGACCGATTCGAATTTGGTCCTATTCTTAGGAGCAGGACAGTCCTTCAGTTTGCTGATAGGTCGACTAAGAGGCCGAAGGGGTTATTGAAAGACGTGGTCGTTACTATTCAGGGCCTGAAATTCCCCGTGGACTTCGTTGTGTTGGAAATGGAGATCCCTGAGTCGGTAACCGATGCCCCCATCATTCTCGGACGTCCATTCTTGGCCACAACCAAGGCGGTGACCGACCATGATAGTGGGAAGGTATGCTTTCACGTAGAGGGCGAAACCATACAAATAGAGACGATCGAGGAAACCAGAGCCAGAGAGTTGGCATGCTCAGAGCAATCCAGCGAAGCCGAGCAAATGACAGAGGAGGAGCTAGACATCCACCAGGTTTGTGATTTTGAGATGACTGATGATGAATCCAACTGGAAAGATCCCGTAGCACCGACTCTCGCCTTGCCTACAGATTCATTATATCTCAAGCTCATGGCAGTCGAGAGCCGGGAGAGCACATCCCTGGATGAGGATATATCTGAAGCTGACAGTGGTGTGATGAGTGGTGCTGATGAATTTCAATCATGCTCATCTTCTTCTGATCCCTCGGATTCAGACATTGACTGGGATGACTTTGATGATTATTTACCTTGTCTAATTCCTTCTGAGCCAACAATCAGGACAAAGTGCGAGCCAGTGCAGTTTATAGATGATTCAGCAGGCCGACCTTCGTCAGAAATTCATGCAGAGCGAGAGTTCTCCCATGCAGACCTGGTAGCATTTACACAGACATATCAGAAGCCAGATCTGCCACCTCTCAGTTGTCTAGAACGGAAACCTCTGCCGCAGTCGATGACATACAGATTCCTTGCGGGTGAGCCAGAAATGTACCCAGTCATTATCTCAGCAGATTTGACTGGAGAACAAGAATCTCGTCTGATGGAGGTTCTTGAAAGAAACCGCAAGGCAATCGGTTGGAGTATATCTGATCTCCAGGGGCTGAGCCCAAATCTTTGCTCCCACCACATTTATCTTGAGGATAACGCTAAGCCGTCGCGTGAGTTCCAACGACGGCTGAACCCGAATCTTCGAGACGTAGTCATGAAAGAAATTTCAAGGTGGTGGAGCGCCGATTTCATCTATCCCATCTCCGACTCCAAATGGGTAAGTCCGCTACATGTGGTACCCAAGAAGACGGGTATCACTACAGTTGTCAACGAGTCTGGAGAGGAGATCGCTACCAGAGTACCAACTTCTTGGAGGGTCTGTGTGGACTACAGACGATTGAATGAGGCCACCAAGAAGGATCACTTCCCGCTACCCTTCATTGATCAGATTATCGAGCAGCTAGCCGGGAAGAGTCATTATTGTTTCCTTGACGGGTACTCTGGATACAATCAAGTGGCCATTGCGCCCGAAGATCAGGAGAAAACGACATTCACCTGTCCGTTTGGGACTTATGCTTTATAGGATGCCCTTTGGTCTATGTAACGCTCCTGCGACATTCCAAAGGTGCATGTTGTCCATCTTCTCGGACATGGTAGGTGACTATTTAGAGGTCTTCATGGATGACTTCTTGGTCTATGGCGACGGGTTCGACGCTTGTCTTGACTGCCTAGACCGTGTGCTCAAGCGCTGCATTGAGGTCAATCTTGTCTTATCCTGGGAGAAGAGTCATTTCATGATGACTCAAGGGACGGTCCTTGGTCATATCATCTCCAACAGGGGCATGGAGGTCGATCCGGCTAAGGTGGATATCATCAGAAAACTCAATCCACCGTCCAACTTGCGTCAGTTACGGTCTTTTCTAGGGCATGTCGGTTTCTACCGACGGTTCATTCAGGACTTCAGTCGAATTGCCCGACCGCTTACTGACTTGCTGACAAAAGACACCGAGTTTATTGTCAATGATAAGTGTCTTGAATCTTTTGAGACTCTCAAAAATATGGTTGTTTCAGCTCCTGTCCTTCAGCCACCCGATTGGTCTCTCCCATTCGAGATCATGACGGATGCTTCAGATTTTGCCGTTGGGGCTGTGCTCGGACAGAGGAGGGATGGATTACCTTTTGCCATTCACTACGCTAGCCGGACTTTGGATGCCGCTCAGCGGAATTACACTGTGACTGAGAAAGAGATGCTGGCCGTAGTTTTTGCTCTTGATAAGTATCGATCTTACATTCTCAGATCTAGAGTGACCATCTACACTGATCACACCGCCATCCGGTACCTAATGTCTAAGAAGGATGCCAAAGCACGTCTCACCAGATGGATCCTTCTACTCCAGGAATTTGATATTGAGATTAAGGACAAGCATGGAGTCAAGAATGTGGTGGCGGATCATCTCTCCATATTGGAGAATCTTGAGGAATCTGAGCCCAGCGCACCTATCACAGAGACATTTCCAGATGAGGCAATCTTGGCTATCACCTCGCTCCCATGGTACGCTGACATTGTGAACTATCTTGTTGCCAAGACGGTTCCACAAGGTTGGCCCAGGCAGAAACTCGAGACCTTCCTGGCGAAGGCCAAGTATTACCATTGGGAGGATCCCGTCCTTTATCATGAAGGAGGGGACAGTATCTGGAGGAGGTGCATTCCTCAAGAAGAGCATCATAGCGTCCTCACATACTGCCACAAGCTTGAGGCAGGAGGACATCAATCTGGAAAAAGGACAGCACAGAAGGTGCTTCAATCCGGCCTATGGTGGCCTACTCTCTTCAAGGATTCTGATGAGTTCGTGAAGAGATGTACTGACTATCAGAAAATGGGAACCTGCGGACAGCGAGACATGATGCCCATGCAACCCATTCACTTTTGTGAAGTTTTTGATGCATGGGGGATTGATTTCATGGGCCCATTTCCTAAGAGTCAGGGATTCGAGCATATTTTCCTCGCTGTGGATTATGTCAGCCGATGGGTTGAGGCCATCCCCGCCCGAGCCGCAGATGCTAAAACCGTTTGCAAATTTTTGAGGAAAAATATCATTTCACGGTTCGGGGTGCCTGGAGTCTTGATTTCAGACGGGGGTCTCACTTCATCAATGACAAGGTTAGGGCCCTTGCAGACGAGTTCGGTATTGACCATCGGGTTGCCACGCCATATCACCCTCAGACTAATGGTCTTGCCGAAGTATCGAATCGGGAGATAAAGACTATCATGCAGAAAGTTGTCCGCCCAGACCGAAAGGATTGGTCACAGCTTTTGGACTCGGTCCTGTGGGCTTATCGGACTTCTTTCAAGAATCCATTGGGGACATCTCCCTTTCGTCTCGTCTATGGCAAGCTGTGCCATTTGCTAGTGGAGATCAAGCACAAATCTTTTTGGGCAGTCACTGAGTTGCTTTTGGATCCGGAGAGTATAGGAGACCAGAGAAGAGCAGAATTAGCAGCCCTGGAAGAACTGAGAGACACAGCCTTTTCGAACAGCCTACAGTACAAAGAGAAAGTGAAGACATGGCACGATTCGCATATCAGCCATAAACAGTTTGAGCCAGATCAGAGAGTATGGTTGTTTGATTCCAGGCTGAAATTATTCCCAGGGAAGTTGCAGAGCAAGTGGAAAGGTCCGTATGTGGTCAGGAAGATACATGACAATGGCAGCATCGACATATCCGAACCGTCATCTTCCTCTACCTTCCGCGTCAATGGTCAATGCCTGAAGTTATATCTAGATCATGATCCGTCGACCATTGACGTTGCCCCCATTCTTCTGGTATGAGATGTGTCCTTTGACTCTCATCATCTGCATCTCATACATGGTAATCAATTCCATCTTCCGCTGTACAGATCCATCTGTTCATATCACAATTTCATTTGTTGATGCATTTTCTTCTTTTCTTCTTTTCTTCTTTTCCATTTCTATCTTCTTTATCTATCAAAAAGGTGTCGCCCTTGTAGACAGTTTCCATACTTAATACGTACTTTGTCCTAAGTATAGGGGGCGTGCACCCCGAGTTCTATCATTTTCATTTCGATCCTCTCCATTGTCTCCTCTTCTTGTCTATACTTAGGGATATTTTACCCTAAGTATAGGGGGAGACAATCTAAGTACGATCAGTTCATTCCTGCCCTTGACCCTCCCTGCGTTGTGTACAGTCTGCTATACTTAGGATTATTTGATCCTAAGTATAGGGGGGACGGTCGACTTCTCATTCATTGATTCCTTCATTATTTGTTTATTCTTTAGACTTGTCTATACTTCGTACGAGTTATGTCTTCCCTTTTCTCTCCGATCTATGAGGACATAGCTCAAGCTAAGTATAGGGGGGTCGTATATACTACGTATATACTTTAGCCATAACTCGTACTTTCGTATTTTCCTAATAATATGGCTAATTATTCTTTAAAATTCATTAAAAATCCTTAATAAAAAGGTGTTTTGTTCCTCAAATTCTTTTTGTGTAATTACTGATTAATAAATCAGGTGAAAATGTTTTTTGCAAAATGTTTGAAAAATAGTTTGAAAATTTTGTGAACATTTATTGAAAACTATTTGGAAAATATTTTGTTACATGTTTTCAACCTGTGTGAAATTGTGTGTTTTGTAAAATTTCTTTTCTTTGTGTGAAATAAAATGTGTGAAAAATGATTTGCAAATGGTTTGAAAAATGGTTGCAAAAATATTGTGAAAAATCTATATATACTGTTTGAAAAACCTTTGCAAAATGATTTTCAAATGTGTGTACATGTTTGTAAAATGTTTGTAAAAATTATTTTGGACTATAGTTTTCAAAAATTGTATGAAAAGCTTGTGTCAAATAAGTTTGAGGAATACTTACATCACACCAAAATCCACTATATATATATATACTTATAAAATTGACCACTTACCCTTGTAAATTCTTAAAAGCCACTTCTTGTAAATATAAGAAGCACTCCCGTGTACATATTCTAACCTAGTTTTCAGCCAAAATCTTTTTCTTTTCAAAAAATTCCCAAAAACATTTGTAAAACTAAAATCCAAAAACATCTGAAGAATTTCTTTGAAAAATACAAAAAAAATTTTGCATCTGCATATGCATCAGCATCATCTTTTCAAAAATCCATAAAAAGTTCAAAATCTTTGAAAATTGCATCACAAAAAGATTTTCTGCATTGCATAGCATGAGCATTTTTTGGATCGAGTTTGATTGTTGAACAAGTCTAAGTAAAATCTGGAGATTGGAGCTTGATTGGACCTTAAAATCTACCTAATAACAGGAACCTTATAGGAACTGGGTTTGAGGTACTTCAGGTCTACTTGACTGAATTCCTTGAGGATCACGGGACTTGGTTCAATGGATTCTTGACTGCCTAAGTGGAGTATTTCGGAGCACGCGCACGACTCTTGTTGATAATGACCTAACTTGGACACCTGCACCTTTCACATGGCTCAACTCAGTTGGAGTGGTGAGGGGATTGGATTTGCCGGTATGAGACGCACACAAGTGGAAACATTTGTCCTCCTCTAGGGAGGGAAGTGCACCCCAACCCGTCCAGTGATTAGGAAGTCCAAAGACAGGAGGCTGTGGGTTGCGAAAAAGCTTCAAAAGAGGGATAGTCTACTGGCTCAAGAGGAAAAACTCCTTATGTAAATGCTGATGTGAATAGTATTTCAAAAAAAAAGAGGTTCAGGCATGTACAAAAATAAAAAGCCTGCAAAGTATGTACAAAGTCAATAAGCAAGCTTGAGTTCCAAAGTCAAATATGTGAGCCTGCAGCAGGATGACTTGACTACACTGCATCCCAGGATAGGTAGCTACACTGGCTACCGTCCATTCTTCTCTTCACCCCCTCCTATTGAGCTGGTTGCCACTTGAACTTAGAAGGGAATACCCCGCTCCTCGAGGATGGAGTTATTGGATTGGGGAATCATTGGGTTGTCGTACTGGAGAAGTCAGTTTCTTTGTCATTCTAGTTGGGGAGAGCCACCATCACTTACACTGTACGAGTCAGATTCATAGTCGTAAGGGTTTGCGTATGAATTGAAGTATTTTTGACCTGGCTATTGAGAAGACTTGAGCAGAGTTTTGGGATTCTCAGGGACTGTTGGATTTCAAATTCGGTTCTCAATAAGGAACCGTCTGCACTAAAATTCCAAAGGTCCGACTTAAGCTCCAAACTTTGATTTTGTGAAGACAAGTTTGATAATCAAATAAAATCCAAGTTCTTCTTTTTCTTTTCTTTCTTTTTCTTTTTGCACTTATTGCATAAGTGTTTGCTAGGGACTAGCAAAGGTAAAGTATAGGGGGATGATGAATCCACATTTCATCATCTTTATTCTATCATTTTGGCACTAAAAATCCTAGCAAATGCTTGTAAATACCCTTAAATAGAGCATCTTAGCATTCATGCATGTGCATCTATATAGTGTATAAAATGTTGTAATTAAAGCCAAAATTATTGAATAAATAAAGAAAAGAAAAAGAATAAAATATTGTAAATATTTTATGACCCGAAACCTCGAGACCTAGGCATCTTGATGAATAGGTCGACAAGGAATAAAGTAGGGGGAGATAAGGTCAAAAACACAGTCCAAATACCTATACATTCTATTCATTTCTTATTCATTTTGGGACCTATTTTTGGTTCCACTTTTTATACATCAAATGAAGAAACTTTGTACATAAAAGTTGTAGCTAATTAAATAAAGAAAAATACAAAATCAATTTCACTGAAAAATAATGTACAGATAAAAAGTTATGGTCTGAATAAAAATCCAGAATCCCAACTTCCCAGACCCGTATCTCACAACTGACAACTCCAAATGCAGCATACTCACCTTTAATTGTATATAGAATAAAATAATCTATCCAATGGTGGTGGTTTCGCATTTGGCGGAGCTACGGTTTGAAAGTTGAATTTTGGACCCACATTGTACATTGTACAGATTAAAATATTCAATTTATTCTTTATTTATTATTTATTCATTTTTTATATTTTTATGATGTTGTAAATATTACTTATAATATATATGTGCATTAAAATCAAAATAAAAACCTAAATAAAACTTAAAATAAAATACATACATATTTGATACATAGGTATTATACCTGTACTTATATCTATATAAAACATACTTCTATTTTATTAAATATACAAAACATATCATAAAAATAAAACAAAAATATATTTATGTGTATAAAAGTATGTTATAATTTTATAAAATACTAAATAAAAACAATAAAAATAAAAATAAAAATAAAAATAAGAGAATACACTATATAGAATAATATACCTATATGAGGGTATAAAAGCAACTAGTAAAAATACCTCTCATAAAAATAATTAAAAAGCACCATAAAATAATTTAGAAAATAAGAAACATTTTTCATTTTATAGCCTAAAATTAATAAATTCATCTTCAATTTTTAAATGATTTTATAAATCATTTTTTTGGGGTTTTTCCTGGTTGGTCCACGTGGACCAACCAGGGGGCGGTCTTAGTTGACTCGGGTCAACTACCTGCCCTCCACCCATGTGCGTCTGTCAGAGTGCGTTTGACCTCGTTTTGGTCGATTTTTCCTGATCAGATCTTGCACCATTCCATGATGGAGTCTTGACAACTTTTTCTCCTCGATTATCAAGCTTGCTCGCCCTATGATCATCTCGAGGAATGGATCAGTGTGTCGCCCGAGATGCCTTGATCTTTGGAGCACCTTGGTCAGGGGTCAAACCAGATATAACGACCCCCCACTTTGAATTTGATCTTTGGACTTCCTTCGGACCACCCCTCTCCACCTTCGTGCGCTCAAGACCTTCCTGGAGGTGACAGCTCCAGATCACGCTCTTCAGCCTAGGTGATCAAGGTCGGAGAAGCTCCCAGCACCTCCCGCAACCCGGCGGTCGAGGTAACCTTTCTCCCTCTGGCTCCTGCCATTGAGGGCCCTTCCCCTCTCATTCCTTTCATGTACTTAGCTCCTGTTACCCTTAGGATTAAAAATTACCAAAAAAATCCGAGATTCGTCGCTTTAATCGCTAGATCTATTCACTTAGCCGGAGCGCACCTCCGGCCGATCATCTCCCCGTCGATCCACGCTCCCCCACGTCCATCCAAGGGTCCAGGCAGTTTGCCCTGGACCCCTTGACTCGTTTTGCAGGTCAACGTGCATTTGAGAGCATCTGGAGGCGAGTTTTGAAGCTCGCCGGAGCCAACGAAGCCTCCCAGCTCCGCCAGCCACCAGCAAGCACCACGGCCACCGCCGTGGCTTTTTGACGACTCCAGACGATAGAGGAGGACCTGAGGATGCAGCAGCCCGATTTTGAAGCTCAAAAGCCACCGGAGCTGGCAGGAGGAGCTCGAGGAACTTCGCCCAGCCGGAGCTCCGCCTTGTTCTTCCAGCCGCCTTCGCCACTGTCCGATCAAGGGAGCCCCTCCAGATTTAACGTGGACCGTTCGATCATCAGCACCCAGCCACCGTCGATCTCAGCCGAGATCTAATCTCAGACGTCCACCAGCGAAGCGTCACCGGCCGTTCAGATTGCGCCACGTGTCAAGCGGCATCTTCCTCGCTGTTGGATCGCGCGCCAAGGGTATTTTGCATCTACACCCTCGCGCCTTTTGTATTTGTATTTTAGTTTTAAAACTTTCTTCTGTAGTGTAAAGTTTTTGTAATATTTGCACGAAGAGCCCTAAGCTTCTCGTATTTGCATATAGGATCCCCTGCCACGTCACCTCACGTGACCAGTTCACGTGAGGTGTGGGCATTTTGCCAGGGTACCCTCGGTCTTTGTTGTATTTTGCTTTAGTACCAAAACTTTAACATCACGTGTTATATTTTCGGAAATATTACAAGTAAACCCCCAGGTTTTTGAGAAATTACATTTTAGTCCTTGCCAGGCGCGTGCAAGTCACACGCCCTGGTGGGAAAATTGCTAGGACACCCAGGCGGGTTTTGTAATTGAATTTTGGTGCTATAAATTGAATATTCAGTTCAAACTTTTGTGGAAATTTGCATGTCTGCCCCTGGATGTTTGAGAAATAGCAGAAATACCCCTTCTAGGCCTTTAATTGTTTGGATTCTTGTTGTAATTGTTTAAATTATCATTTCAAGTCCAAAAATTCCACAAAAATAGGGTTAAGCTCCTGGATACTTGTACTTTGACGCTATCAATTTATTTTTTTGATTTTGTTTTATTTTTATATTTATTAAAAATAAAAAACATGCTTTTTATTCACTATCTAGTTTAGAAAATACCAAAAAAATAATAAAATACCTCTAAAAATCCCAAAAAATTTATCTAGTGTGTATTTTAACCTATTTTAGTGTCAGTCCAAAAATCACTAAAAATCTCAAAAGAAAAATACTAAAAATTTAAAAACACTCAAAAACTTCAAAAAAATATATAAAATCAAAGAAAACTCTAAAAAATACAAACTCAGCATCTGTTTGTTTCATATTTTGTTCTCTTTATTTGAAAAATAGTGTGAAAAATTCTGGTTGATGTTTGCTAATTTTAATTCTCATTTTACTCACAGCCAGCACATTTTCCATTGTTTTCTCTTATTTCAGTATTTAAAAATATCAAAAATACCTTGAAAAATCCCCAAAAATCACAAAAACAGTAAAAAATCCTAAAAATATCAAAAACATTTTATTTCTGAATTTTTGGACATTTTTGTGCATTTTTATAAATAGTTTATCTTATCTTTTATTACATTGTTTTTATATTCCAATATTGAAAAAGAAATAAAAAAATTATAAATATAAAATTATAAAAATCAGAAAATTAAAAACAAAAATACAAAATTAAAAATTAAATAAAAAAATTTTAAAATTAAAAACCCACAAAAATTTCCTTTGATTGCTTGCTTAGTGTAGACACTTGACACACACATTCACTTGTGCACATTTTTGTGAATTACCCTGTTTGCTCCTTGTGTTCGAACTCTCTGCATACTTGTCCCTATACACCATTTGTGCAGAGTTAAAAATAAATTTTAACTCCACATTATTTCTAATTTATTGATCTTTGGTGTGGGTTAATTGTTGATTAATTTCAGAGTTGATTGGTCGACACTTCGACTGTGTTCCCGCCTTGTGTGGAACACAAGACCGATCAATTTCCGAGATTATCAATCACGGAAGCATGACTATCGTATCTCATACGATCAGGGTGACTAGTCGCTAGATGCGACAGAAATTAAATTTTTTTTAAACTAAAGATGAAACCACATGATCACGAGAACACTTCTCGGATTGTTTATCAAACCACAAAGTATAAGGAATACCTCTTGAAGTGCGGTTGTGATCGCGAGATCCCAAACAAGAGATCCTCCTGTCTCAAGTCCGATCCACGAAGAACGCACTTGCGGGCACGATGATGAATCACGTTCCTCCCGCAATCCTCGATGAAGATCCAAGTGATGGATCCCCTGATTTCGTCATACGAAATCCGTCGTATTCCTTTAGAGCAAGCATTCCCAAAGAAGAAGGAGATACCCGAGTCGTCGAAGGCGAATGCAAGAGTCTCTTCTTTCTCAACACAAGATGGACAACCACCTTTTGGAGGAGAGAAAGAGAGAGAGAGAATATGAGAGAGAGAGTTGTAAACTTCTACAACTCTTGATAATGTGCCTTGGAAGGCTAGGCTAGCCCTCCTTTTATACTAGTTTGGGATCCAGTGGATCTCAATCCGTGGGACATATAGATCCAACGGTCATGCTTGGTCTATATTACAATCAATGGCTATAACTGTTGTTGGTTAAAACCAACAACATTTATTTATAATTAAATTAAATATATGTTGCAATATTATCAACACATTTTCAATTTAACATAAATTAATTAAGTTAAGAGATTAATCAATATAATAAAATGGAGATAATATTGCCTCCTAAAAAAGGGGCATCACCCATGACTTTTTCATGGGTGACGCCAACTCTAAATTGGTGGCTTTTATCTCCTTTTTATTATATCACATTTTCTCTTAATAATTTGTAATAATAATTATCACAAAAAATATCCACCAAATTAATTCTAAATTAATTTGTGAATATTTTAATCATGCCATTGAAAAATATGTGAATCATATTCACATCCCAAACTAATTTGTAAATTACATTTTCAATTAATTACTTAATGTGAATCCAATTGACATTAATAATTAACAAATGATATTTACATAGTTTCTCTCTCTCTAATATATTATAAATCATATTTATAATATATATGATTAATATGGATAGTGCTATCCACATTATTCATATCCATGATAATTAAATCACATTTAATCATCTTGGATCTCTTCTCTCATCTGCCCAAATAACATGAATCACATTCATGTTATTCATATATTTGATAATTAAATCATATTTAATTATCTCAGATATCTCTTCTTATAATATGAATCAAATTCATATTATTCATGATAACTAAATCATATTTAATCATCCATTTTCCCGATGCTTGGATAGAGAATTCATCAAATGAATTATTCTTGAACTCCTTCAAGAATAATGTGCTTTCTCCACAGATACTTGGAGATAAGGACATGACGATTGTATTGTTCCACGTATAGTGACTTGGATATTGAGATCTTATCTCAAATCCAGATCTTACGGACCTCCAACAGATGCTTGATTAAATCAAGACCGCAAATCTAATCTTCTCATTGCATCTGAATCTCATTCAAACCAATGTCCAACATTTGGACTAAGATCAGATTGCTTCTCTACTGAGAGGAGTGATGAACGCGGATCTCACGAGGGTCTAAATTGGTATCTCACACAAGGCGGAGATGACCGTCGCTGTTGCGACCCTCAAATGAAATCCGCACTCAATCAACTATTAACCCACACTAAGATCAATAAATTAGAAACAATGTGGAGTTAAAATTTATTTTTAACTCTGCACAAATGATGTAAAGGGCAAGTATGCAGAGAGTTCGAACACAGGGAGCAAGCAGTGTAGCTCAAGCAAGTGAATGCACAAGTGTGTGAGTGTGTGAAGTGTCTACACTAAGCAAGCAAACAACTACAATTTTTGTGGGTTTTTGATTTTAAATTTTTTTTTTTATTTTTATATTTTATATTTTATATTTTGTATTTCTTTTTTTTTTTTCAATGTTGGAAAGTAAAGGCAATATAAGACAAGGCAAAGTGAAATATTTACAAAAATGCACAAAAACGCTCCAAAATTCAGAAAATAAATGTTTTTGGTATTTTTAAGGTTTTTTACTGTTTTTATGATTTTTGGGGATTTTTCAAGATGTTTTTGGTATTTTTAAAGTCTGAAATACGGCAAACAGTGGAAATAAGGGCTGGCTGTGACAAAAATAGGAATTAAAAATAGCAACCAGTACCAAAAATATTTCACACTATTTTTCTAATAAAGGGAATAAAATAAGGGACAAACAGAAGCTGAGTTTATATTTTTTGGAGTTTTCCTTGATTTTCTATATTTTTTTGAAGTTTTTGAATGTTTTTGAATTTTTTTAGTGTTTTTCTTTTGAGATTTTTAGTGATTTTTTGGACTGACACTGAAAGATAATAAAATAGACACTAGGTGATTTTTTTGGAATTTTTGGAGGTGTTTTGATATTTTTTTGGTATTTTCTAAGGTAGACAGTACACAAAAAGAGAGTTTTTGATTTTTAATAAATATGAAAATGAAATAACATCAAAAACTAACTAGGTGGCGTTAAAGTACACCTATCCAGGAACTTAAGCCTATTTTTGTGGGATTTTTGGAGTTAAAGAGATATTTTAATTAATTAGAACAAGACTCCAATCATCAAACAGTGCTGGCAAGGGCATACATGCAAATAATAAAACATCCAGGGGCATGTACGCAATTTTTCCACAAAATATTACACTATATATTCGATTTTTGGAACCAAAGAGCAATTACAAAAGCCGCCTGGGCGTTAGTACAAAATGCCCAGCCACGCACGTGCTATACACGCGCCTGGCGAGGACCTAACAGCAATATCCGCAAATCTCAAGGGCTTATATGCAAATGTCCAAAATATTTAACGCTACATATAAAAGTCCTAAGACTAAACCAAAATACCCCAAAGGCCGAGGGTCTGTCTGCAAAATGGCCACGCACCTCACGCGCACGGGCACGTGAGATGACGTGGCCGAGGACCTTTTTGTAAATAAGTAAAAGTTCGGGGGCCTTAAGGTAAATATTACAAAACTATTTAAACTGCCGAGGAAAGTTTTAGTACTATTAAAATATTACAAAAATGGGCGGGGGTTTGTAGCAAAATACCCACGCCAAAGCGGGAGCGGACGGCTGATATCGCTTCACTTAGACACGTGTCCTGCTCTCGCGCTCCGATGACGCTTGGGCTCGTGCGGCTGAGATTAGATCCCCTTCGATGATCGCACGGTGGGCTCGTGGGGAGATCCAACGGCTGCAGCACGATCTGGACGCTCCTCGTTGATCCGACGGTCCCGGAGGTCGAGGGAAGAACACGGAGGAGCTCCGGTCTGGCGAACTTCTCCGAGCTCCTCCGGCCGACCACTGCGACGCTGGAGCTTGCAAGGTGGCTGAGGATGGTCCTGCAGGTGTCGGCTGACGTCTGGAGGCTTCAAAATCCACCGGCGACGGCCGGTGCTCTCGCACGGAGGTGGCGGAGCTGCGAGGCTCCAGGTGCTCCGGCGAGAGGGCAAAATCGCTCCAGAAGCTGCGATGGGTTTCAATACCTGCACCAAAAAGTTAGGGAGGTCGAGGGCAAAATGCCTCGACCTCGGGTGGCTCTCGAAGGTAGCGTGGAAAGCGAGATGTGGGCTCGCCGGAGTTGCGCTCCGGCGAGGTGGTCTATGGAACGATTCGATGGACGATTTGACGAATGAAGATAGGCGAAATGATCCTAAAACTAACAGGAATAAAATGGGGAGGAGAATGAGATGGATGGCAGCCTCGATTGCCAATGGCCAAAGGGAGAATACCTCACGGGGGCGACCGCCGGAGGTGATGGAACACGCCCAGATCAGTGGATGATCCGCCGCCTTAAGGTGATGAACCAGGAGCTGTCACCTCCAGGTGCTCGAGCACGACCAAAAAGGGGGGTAGATCTGTGTGGAATGCGGTTCAACCCGAGAAAGGAAGAAGGGGGGTTGTATTTGAAGGGTGAAAATCGCATGAGTTCGAGACGAGATCACGGGTGGTAGAAGGAGATATGGGTCGATCTGAGGAGTCGGCGATGGAGATGGATCTACAGTGATCAACTTCCAAGAAGGAAGCGACGGCGAAGGACGAGCGGCGCGACCTCGAAAAAAGGGTGAAATCGGGCGAAAAACGAGGTGTACAGAGTTCAAGGACGAAGGACGACCAGTTGACCGAGGTCAACTGGCGCCTCCTCCTGATTGGTCCACGTGGACCAATCAGGAAAAATCCCGAATAAAATGTTTTATTAATTACTTTAAAAATAGGAAATGGTATTATTAAATAATGATTATAAAATAAAAAATATTCGTTATTTTATGTAGTATTTTATTATGATTTTTATTTATTTTTATGAAATATATTTTTACAAGTTGCATTTATACCCCTATATAGGTATATTATCTACATATTGAGTATTTTATTTTTATTTTTGTATTTTTAATTTATTTATTTTTGTTTATTATTTTCTAAAATGATAAAATACTTTTATAAACATAAGTGTATTTTTATTTTATCTTTCTAATATGTTTTATACATTAAATAAAATCAAAGTATAAAAAGTATAGGTATAAATATAGGTATAATACCTGTATACCCTGTATATGTGTGTGTTTTATTTTGAGTTTTCTTTTTACTTTTATTCTGATTTTAATGTGTATATTTATTAGAAGTAATATTTACAATATTATAAAAATATAAAATTATAAAAATAATGAATAAAGAATAAGTTGAATATTTTAATCTGTACAAGGTACAATATGGGTCCAAAACTCAACTTTCAGACCGTAGCTCCGCCAAATGCGAAACCACCACCACTGGATAGATTATTTTCTTCTATATTCAATTAAAGGTGAGTACACTGCATTTGGAGTTGTCGTTTGTGAGATACGGGTCTGGGAAGTTGGGATTTTGGATTCTTATTCAGACCATAACTTTTTATCTGTACATTATTTTTCTGTGAAATCAATTTTGTATTTTTCTTTATAAAATTATCTACAACTTTTATGTACAAAGTTTCTTTATTTGATGTATAAAAAGTGGAACCAAAAATAGGTCCCAAAATGAATAAATAATGAATAAAGAGTATAGGTGTTTTATCTGTATTCTTGACCTTATCTCCCCCTACTTTATTCCTTGTCGACCTATTCATCGAGATGCCTAGGTCTCGGGGGTTTTGGGTCATAAAATATTTACAATATTTTATTCTTTTTCTTTTCTTTATTTATTCTATAATTTTGGCCTTAATTACAGTGATTTATACACAATCTGAATGCACATGTATGGATGCTAAGATGATGGTTTTAATGCTATTTACAGGCATTTGCTAGGGTTTTTGGTGCCAAAATGATAGAATAAAGATGATGAAATGTGGATTCATCATCCCCCTATACTTTACCTTTGCTAGTCCCTAGCAAACACTTATGTAATAAGTGCAAAAAGAAAAAGAAAGGAAAGAAAAAGAAGAAAATTAGATTAAGTTTAATTATCGAACTTGTCTTCGCAAAATCGAAGTTTGGAGCTTAAGTCGGACCTTTGGAATTTAGTGCGGTCGGAACCTTAATGAGAACCAAGTTTGAAATCCAACAGTCCTTGAGAATCTCAAAACTCTGTCCAAGTCTCCTCGATAGCCAGGTCAGAAATACTTCAACTCATACGCAAACTCTTACGACTATGAGTCTGACTCGTACAGTGTAAGTGATATGTAGCTCCCCACCTCAGAAGTAGCAAAGAAACATCCTCCCCCAACCTGGTAACTCTAATGCCTCAGTCTAGCAACTCTTTCCTCGAGAAGCGGGGTATTCCCTTCTAAGTTCAAGTGCAACCGGCTCAAGAAGAGGGGGAAGAAGAGAATGGGTCAAGGCCAGTGTAGCCGAGTACCCTTGGAAGCTTGACCAGTGTAGCCAAGTCTTCCGCTGCAAGCTACACAAGGTGGGTCATGAATCTCAAGCTTTGCTTATTGCACTCTATATACATACTCCGGTGGGATTATCATTTTCTATCAGACCCACCACTTTTTTTTTTTTTTTTGGAGTTCTTTTTGCATTTTTTTCTTTCTTTTTTTTTTTTGTCAAGTGCATCTATACAACATATACATGTGCAGCATATATACAAGGAGTTTTTCCTCTTGAGCCAGTAGACTATCCCTCTTTTGAAGCTTTATTGCAACCCACGGCTTCTGTCTTTAGACTTCATCACCCCTAGACCAAGTTGAGGTGCACTTCCTTCACTACAAGAAGAAGAGAGGTTCCGCCTAGAAGTACTACCCTCATATGCTACCCCAAGCCAAAGGAAACTGCCTCCTCACCACCTCATCCATGGAGAGCTATGTGAAAGGTGCAGGTGTCCAAGTTAGGTCATTATCAACAAGAGTCGTGCGTGTGCTCCGAAATACTCTACTTAGGCAGTCAAGAATCCGTTGAACCAAGTCCCGTGATCCTCAAAGAATTAAGTCAACTAGACCTGAAGTACCTCAAACCCAGTTCCTATAAGGTTCCTGTTATTAGGTATATTATAAGGTCCAATCAAGCTCCAATCCCCGGATTTTACTTAGACTTGTTCAACTATCAAACTCAATCCGAAAAATGCTCATGCCATGCAAATGCAGAAAATATTTTTGTGATGTAATTTTCAAAGATTTTGAACTTTTTATGAATTTTTGGAAACATGATGCATGCATATGCAGATGCATTTTTTTGTATTTTTCAAAAAGATTTTTCAAATGTTTTTGGATTTTAATTTTGCAAATGTTTTTGGGAATTTTTGAAACAAAAAGATTTTGGCTGAAAACTAGGTGAAAATATGTATACGGGAGTGCTTCTTATATATACAAGAAGTGGGTTTCAAGAATTTACAGGGTAAGTGGTCAATTTTATACATATGTATATAAGATGGATTTTGGTGTGATGTTAGTATTCCTCAAACTTATTTGACACAAGCTTTTCACATAAATTTTGAAAACTATAGTCCAAAATAGTTTTTACAAACATTTTTACAAACATGTACACTCATTTGAAAATCATTTTGCAATCGGTTTTCAAAACAGTATATATAGGTTTTTCAAATATTTTTGCAACCATTTTTCAAACCATTTGCAAATCATTTTTCAAACATTTTATTTCACACAAAGAAAAGAAGTTTTACAAACCACACTTTTTTACAAAGGTTGAAAACATGTAACAAAATATTTTCAAAATAGTTTTCAATAGATGTTCACAAAGATTTTCAAACTATTTTTCAAACATTTTGCAAAAAACATTTTCACCTGATTTATTAATCAGTATATACAAAAAGAATTTTGAGGAATAATCACATCTTTTTATTAAAGGTTTTTAATGAATTTTAAAGAATTAGTAGCCATATTATTAGGAAAATACGAAAGTACGAGTTATGGCTAAAGTATATACGTAGTATATACGACCCCCCTATACTTAGCTTGAGCTATGTCCTCATAGATCGGAGAGAAAAGATAAGACATAACTCGTACTAAGTATAGACAAGTCTAAAGAATAGAGAATAAATGAATGAATCAATTAATGAGAAGTTGACCGTCCCCCCTATACTTAGGATCAAATAATCCTAAGTATAGCAGACTGTACACAACGCAGGGAGGGTCAAGGGTGGGAATGAACAGATCGTACTCAGATTGTCTCCCCCTATACTTAGGGTAAAATATCCCTAAGTATAGACAAGAAGAGGAGACAATGGAGAGGATCGAAAAGAAATAGAAAAACTCGGGGTGCCAACCCCCCTATACTTAGGACAAAGTACGTCCTAAGTATGGAAAACTGTCTACAAGGGCAGCACCTTCTTGATAGATAGAGATGATAGAAAAGGAAAAGAAGAAAAGAAGAAAAGAAGAAAATAAATCAACAGACATCCGAGTGATATAAACAGATGGATCTGTACAGCGGAAGATAGACTTGATCACCATGTATGAGATGTAGATGATGAGAGTCAAAGGACACATCTCATACCAGAAGAATGGGGGCAACGTCAATGGTCGGCGGATCATGATCAAGATATAGTTTCAAGCGTTGACCATTGACGCGGAAGGTAGAAGAAGATGACGGTTCGGATACGTCGATGCTGCCATTGTCGTGTACCTTCCTGACCACATATGGTCCTTTCCACTTGCTCTGTAATTTCCCTGGAAATAGCTTTAGCCTTGAATCGAACAACCATACTCTCTGATCTGGCTCAAACTGTTTATGGCTGATATGCGAATCATGCCATGTCTTCACTTTTTCTTTGTATTGTAGGCTGTTGGAGAAGGCTGTATCTCTCAATTCCTCCAGGGCTGCCAATTCAGCTCTTCTTTGGTCTCCTATACTCTCTGGATCTAAGAGTAACTCAGTAACTGCCCAAAAAGATTTATGCTTGATTTCCACTGGCAAATGGCACGGCTTGCCATAGACGAGACGAAAGGGAGATGTCCCCAATGGATTTTTGAAAGAAGTCCGATAAGCCCACAAGACCGAGTCCAAAAGCTGTGACCAATCCTTTCGGTCTGGGCGGACAACTTTCTGCAAGATAGTCTTTATCTCCCTATTCGATACTTCAGCAAGACCATTAGTCTGAGGGTGATAAGGAGTGGCAACCCGATGGTCAATACCGAACTCGTCAGCAAGGGCCCTAACTTTGTCATTGATGAAATGAGACCCCCCGTCTGAAATCAAAACTCTAGGTACCCCGAACCGTGAAATGATATTTTTCCTCAAGAATTTACACACGGTCTTAGCATCTGCGGCTCGGGCGGGGATGGCCTCAACCCATCGGCTGACATAATCCACAGCGAGCAAAATATGCTCGAATCCCTGACTCTTAGGAAATGGGCCCATGAAATCAATTCCCCATGCATCAAAAACCTCACAAAAGTGAATGGGTTGCATGGGCATCATGTCTCTCTGTCCGCAGGTTCCCATTTTCTGACAATCAGTACATCTCTTCACGAACTCATCAGAATCCTTGAAGAGAGTAGGCCACCATAGGCCGGATTGAAGCACCTTCTGTGCTGTCCTTTTTCCAGAATGATGTCCTCCTGCCTCAAGCTTGTGGCAGTATGTGAGGACGCTATGCTGCTCTTCTTGAGGAATGCACCTCCTCCAGATACTATCCCCTCCTTCATGATAAAGGACGGGATCCTCCCAATGGTAAAACTTGGCCTTAGCTAGGAAGGTCTCAAGTTTCTGCCTGGGCCAACCCTGAGGGACTGTCTTGGCAACAAGATAGTTTACAAAGTCGGCATACCATGGGAGTGAGGTGACAGCTAAGATCGCCTCATCTGGAAATGTCTCTGAGATAGGTGCGCTGGGCTCAGATTCCTCAAGATTCTCCAACCTGGAGAGATGATCCGCCACCACATTCTTGACTCCAGGCTTGTCCTTAATTTCAATATCAAATTCCTGGAGTAGAAGGATCCATCTGGTCAGACGTGCTTTGGCATCCTTCTTAGCCATTAAGTACCGGATGGCGGTGTGATCGGTGTAAATGGTCACTCTAGATCCGAGAATGTAAGATCGATACTTATCAAGAGCGAAGACTACGGCCAGCATCTCTTTCTCAGTTACAGTGTAATTCCGCTGCGCGGCATCCAAAGTCCGGCTGGCGTAGTGAATGGCAAATGGTAAACCATCCCTCCTCTGTCCAAGCACAGCCCCTACGGCAAAATCTGAAGCATCCGTCATGATCTCGAATGGGAGAGACCAATCGGGTGGCTGAAGGACAGGAGCTGAAACAACCATATTCTTGAGAGTTTCAAATGCTTCAAGACACTTATCATTAACAATAAACTCGGTGTCTTTGGTCAGCAAGTCAGTTAACGGTCGGGCAATTCGACTGAAGTCCTGAATAAACCGTCGGTAGAAACCGACATGCCCCAGAAAAGACCGTAACTGACGTAAGTTGGACGACGGATTGAGTTTTCTGATGATGTCCACCTTAGCCGGAT
The DNA here is from genome assembly GCA_037367405.1 of Ottelia alismoides. NCBI lineage: Eukaryota > Viridiplantae > Streptophyta > Magnoliopsida > Alismatales > Hydrocharitaceae > Ottelia > Ottelia alismoides. The sequence goes on along the minus strand of JAZKJV010005062.1, from coordinate 790,764 downwards.
CGACCTCCATGCCCCTGTTGGAGACGATATGACCAAGGACCGTCCCTTGAGTCATCATGAAATGACTCTTCTCCCAGGATAAGACTAGATTAACCTCTATGCAGCGCTTCAGCACACGATCTAGGCAGTCAAGACAAGCATCAAACCCATCGCCATAGACCGAGAAGTCATCCATGAAGACCTCTAAACAGTCACCCACCATGTCCGAGAAGATGGACAACATGCACCTTTGGAATGTCGCCGGAGCGTTACATAGACCAAAGGGCATCCGCCTGAAAGCATAAGTCCCAAACGGACAGGTGAATGTCGTTTTCTCCTGGTCTTCGGGCGCAATGGCCACTTGATTGTATCCAGAGTACCCATCAAGAAAACAATAATGACTCTTCCCGGCTAGCCGCTCGATAATCTGATCAATGAAGGGCAGCGGGAAGTGATCCTTCTTGGTGGCCTCATTCAATCGTCTGTAGTCCACACAGACCCTCCAAGAAGTTGGTACTCTGGTAGCGATCTCCTCTCCAGACTCATTGACAACTGTAGTGATACCTGTCTTCTTGGGTACCACATGTAAAGGACTTACCCATTTAGAGTCGGAGATGGGATAGATGAAATCAGCGCTCCACCACTTCGAAATTTCTTTCATGACGACCTCTCGAAGGTTCGGGTTCAGCCGTCGCTGGAACTCACGCGATGGCTTAGCGTCATCCTCGAGATAGATGTGGTGGGAGCACAGCTTCGGGCTCAGCCCCTTGAGATCAGCTATATTCCAACCGATTGCCTTGCGGTTTCTTTCAAGAACCTCCATCAGGCGAGATTCTTGTTCTCCAGTCAAATCTGCTGAGATGATGACTGGGTGCATTTCTGGCTCACCCGCAAGGAATCTATACTTCATTGACTGCGGAAGAGGTTTCAGTTCAGGACAGCTGGGAGGCGGCAGATCTGGCTTCTGATAAGTCTGTGTAAATGCTACCAGCTCTGCGTGGGAGAACTCTCGCGTTGCATGAATTGCTGACGAAGGGCGGCCTGATGGATCATCAATAAACTGCACGGGCTCGCACTCTGTCATGGCTGCTGGCTCAGAAGGAATCAGACAAGGCAAATAATCATCAAAGTCATCCCAGTCAATGTCTGAATCCGAGGGATCAGAAGAAGATGAGCAAGAATGAAACTCATCTGCACCACTCATCACAACACTGTCAGCTTCAGATGTATCCTCCTCCAGGGATGTGCTCTCCCGGCTCTCGACTGCCATGAGCTTGAGATACAGTGAATCTGTAGGCAAGGCGAGGGTCGATGCTACAGGATCTTTCCAATTGGATTCATCATCAGTCATCTCAAAGTCACAGACCTGGTGGATGTCTAGCTCCTCCTCTGTCATCTGCTCGGCCTCGCTGGACTGCTCTGAGCATTCTGCCTCTCTGGCTCTGGTTTCCTCGATCGTCTCTATTTGTATGGTCTCGCCCTCTACGCGAAAGCATACCTTCCCACAATCATGGTCGGTCACCGCCTTGGCTGTGGCCAAGAATGGGCGTCCTAATATGATGGGGGCATCAGTTACCGACTCAGGGATCTCCATGTCCAACACAACGAAGTCCACGGGGAATTTCAAGCCCTGAATGGTAACGACCACGTCTTTCAATAACCCCTTTGGCCTCTTAATCGACCTATCAGCAAACTGAAGGACGGTTCTGCTTCGAAGAAGAGGGCCAAACTCGAACTGCTTGAGTAAGGCTGCCGGAAGGAGGTTAATTGAGGAGCCGCTGTCTAATAGAGTACGATCAAATTGCTGCTCTTGAATCTCGCATCTGACATAGGGAGCTCCTGCGTCTGGTCGCTTGGCTGGCAGCTTGTTCTGAATGGTGCAGCAAGTATCATGAGTGAGCATATGGATTTGGTCTCTGTGCCTCCGCTTTCTTCTGACAGTGGTTGTCTCTTTCAGATTCTTTTTGAAGAAAGGGATATGCTCAAACGCTTCTCGTAGAGTTAGCTGAATGTGAAATCTGTCAATCATCTCGTTGCCGAACTCTACCTGCTGATTCTTTTTGGGATTTTCTTTTTTATTCCCCGTCGCACGGCGGAGTGCCTCAGGAAAGGGGATGGTGGGTGCCTCCTCAGATGGAGGACTAGGAAACGGTCCCTGTGCCTGTGAAGATGGAGAATCCACACAAATATCATCATGCAACACATATGGATCTGCAATTTGAACGGGAACCTTTCCTTTATTCATATTTTTGTTCTTTTTGTTACCACAGTCCATAGATACAAAATGTGGTAACACCACAGTGGGAGGCTCAACAAAAGTAGAGGTGGTGGCCTCAGTACCACCACCGGCACCTGCATCTGCGGCGTCAGCACCGCTCTCTGGTTCTGCATCAAAAATGGTGGCATCAGCACCACCGTCTTCATCTGGTATCACGGCGGCATCAGCACCGTCGTCCTGGACTTCATCATGGGTGGCATCAGCACCACCGTCAACACCATCATGAGCAGCATCAGCACCGCTCCTCTGCTCTTCTGGCGCTCCTGGTTTGGCATCGGGTTGTCGCTCAGAAGAGGCGCCGCCGGCTGGCATCCTACCGCTCCTAGTAGTAACAAAATCAGCATCATGGTAGGAATAAGATATGTCACTCAAATAATCACTAGGAGAGGTGTCCTCTGTAAACTCTACCTGCTCAGATTTTCTTTTCAAATTATTAGGATTGGGTTCGATCTGAGCGGGTATGGCGGCCTTGCCTTTGATAATATCCCGCATCTCCTGCCGGAACTCATCCATTTCTTGCCTGAAAGATGCTCGCTGTTCAGATAGCAAGCGGGCAAGATCGTCAAGGGCTGGGTTCTCATAGGCTGGACCCTGAGAACCGGATGTCTGTCCCTGCTGGACATGGGGCTGCTGCTGCTGGTATTGCTGCTGATATTGGGGGGAGGTTGGGCATAAGAATGCTGAGGCGGCTGACGCTGCCTCCACTGCTGTCCCTGATAGGCGGGACGAGGACCATTGTGGTACTGCTGGGGCTGGTGATACTGGGGCTGCTGGTGTTGTTGCTGTGGCTGGCTGCTCTGCTGTCCTTGAGCAGGAGAATGCTGTTGGGATGTGGATCCACCATTACCCCAACGGAATCCGGGGTGATCCCTGCGAATTGCGGGCTGAGGGTATCGGTCATACCATATCCCGTTGACTTCCATCAACGGTTCCTGCTCAAAGGAGGGTGGAGGAAGAACTGCCAGTGGTTGCTCCGGCTGATAAACCACCATCTGAGTCTCCTGAGATGGCGGTTGCTCTGGGTGGTACTGCAACAACGGAACCGGCTCTGCCTGGATGTGATTCACCTGACGGTACGAGATAGAGCTCTGGTTGGGGTTGCTGCTGCTGGAAGCAACCTGTGACCTGGGAGGCTGTTGTGAATGGGCCTGTGCCTCCTGAATACAGAGAATCTGAGTTTTCAGGTCACTCATTGTCTTTGTGAGAAGGTCCATCTGGGCTAGACCTTGGTTCTGTTTCTTCTCAAGGATCTCCATGCGGTCCAGCTTTTCACTGATTATGCCCATGTCGGCTGCTGCTGATTCGGCTTGGGCTGCGGCTACCGACGTTGTGCTAGGACCGGCATCGATGCGGGCGATCCTCTGAAATGATCCCGCTCCTTGCGGGGGCTTCTGGTGTGTGTAGACACGGGCCTGGGTCATCACTGTGGAGTTCTCTGCCATGCCTTCGTAGATGGCCCAGACGTCGTCTTCTCCCTTGGAGAAATAAGACCCACCGCAAGAGGCGTTCACAAGCCCCTGCAGCTCCGGTGTCAGCCCACAGAAGAAGCTCTGAACCAGATTGGGCTTGGATATATCATGATGTGGACACCGGTCGATGAGCTCTCTGAATCGATCCCAAGCTTCATGAAATTGTTCATTTGGGATCATGACAAAATTGCTAATCATAGCTCTAGCTGCATTGGTCCGGCCGAGAGGATAGTATTTCTTCAGAAATGCGGTCCGGAGATCTGTCCAAGTGTCGACGAACTGCCCAAGATGCTTGAGCCAATATGCGGCTCTATCAACCAAAGAGAATGGAAAGGCAATCATCTTGATTGTGTCCTCGGTTATCAACCGATCATGGATGGTGCTGCATATCATTTCGAACTCTTGGAGATGGAGGTGCGGCTCTTCGGTCGGCAGCCCATGGAACTTGGGTAACATCTGAATTGTGTTGTGCCGAAGCTCGAAGTCTCCATGGATTGGTGGGAGTCTGATCCACCGGTGAGTGAGGGACGAAGCTGGGTTGTGCAGTTCCCTCATGATGGTCTGTGGCGGTCGCTCACCGTCTGGGTCGCATCCTCCTGCATCGGGTCCTCCTCCTTCTCCGCCGCCACCGCCCCCAGGTCGGTTTTCTCTCATCTGAGCAATTTCCCTCATAAGGTCACCCATGAATGTGCCCTGGTCACGAATCTGTCTCTGCATAGTCTCCAGGGATGCTAACAAGGAATTGTTGATGGCTGCTTGATCAAATAGGAACGGAGGGTGCTCATGATCCTCTTCATGCTCGCCTCTGTCTGCCATGGCTGGATGTTCTGAAAAAGCAAAAGAGGCCATCTCAGGTGCTGTGGAATGAGCCGAACTTGGTGATGTACTGAAGTCCGAAATGATTGGACTGAGGGAAGGAGAGTGGGAAGGGTGGTCGAGGGGGAACAGGGTGGATGTAAACTCAGGCTCGGAGAGCGGACTCTCCGAGGTATTCCTAGATGAATAAGGAGGAGTGCGGGATAGCGGTGCCGACAAGGTCGGCCTAAGAGATCTCCGTCCCATCATCTTGATTATTCGAGAAGAGTGGGGATAATGCAAGAGAAGAAGAAGATGATATGCAACAAAATTGTGCACAATTGTGCGGTGTTTTTGATCTTGACCTAAATAAATCTAGCAATCAAACACAAAGCAGGGGTAAGTTCACCAACTCAACACATGAAGCCGTGAAGGTTCGGCTTTTATCTTGTCAATTTTAGCTTGATTCAGGAATTTATCTTTTAACGAGTCCTTAGAACGCTACGCCTATAGGAGAGAGAGTACTGCCGGAAAAGTATCCCGTACTTGTCCTCCTCCTGTGTAACCTGTAGCTTGCACTTTTTGAGGTCCTTGTAACCCTTCCTGGATCCCTACTCAGCCAAAGAATAAGAGAGGAAGCCAATAGGCGAAACCAATACTTCGGAACTTGCTCGCAACGGAATCACCCGTGAGCGTGCAAGAACCTACTCGGACGCAGCCGGTGAGACAGACACCCCCGTGAAGGCGTGGCCTATGCTCGATACTTCGGACGAGGTCGATGCTCACACAATAGTGAGTCACCAATGGTGACCAAGCCCTACTCGACTACGTACGATAGAAGCGCCAATACTTCGGTAATCCAGGCGATACACAAGGCAGCCACAAGCTGGGTTTTTGGCTCTAATCCTTACGAAGCGCTCACCTCACTTGGAAGGAGACCTTCCCATGCAACCTGAATACAAGTGAGGGTGTTACTCTCCCCAAGCAATGAATCCAATTGCCTTTTTTATTTTGGTCAAGTTTTCTTAGCAGTCCCTTTTTTAATTTTTTTTTGGTGTTATCGCTTCTTTTGAGTAAATTCAAACAAGCGCCTAACGGTTTTTGTATTTTCTTTATCCTACTTTGTTCCAAAAACAGAGGGAGAAAAGAGTCGGAAAAGCCGTGCAAGTCGACACAAAGATGGAGATCTCACCTTTGTGCCTAGATGATGCGTGCAAAGTAAGGAGACTTACAGTGAATCCCAGCTCTCTCCATGCGGGATGCAAAGCAGAAATTTATAAACCTAAACTACATGCCGATATGCACACAGAAATCGTCCTAGATTAGGCAACTGCTAGCGATAGAACCACAAGCTAGCTAATAACTTCTAATCCGAGTGTCCGGTCTTGGCTCACCCCTCCTCTGCCCAACACATTTGGAGTAGGAGAAAGCGCTTGTTCGGGTGTGAGCTCGCGGCGCGTGGATTTGGAAGCTACTCGCTAACTGTTTAATTAGTCTAAGTCCAATACGTAACTATAGGAGCATGCAAAGATAATTAAGTGTTTGGACCTATTCTACTCGAGTCAAGCAGGACCTAGATCTAGGAGCTCAATCCACAAAAGAAAATGAAAAATAAACACAAAACCGGAAAATGACAGCGATGAAAACGCGGCAAAACTGCGGTGAGCCCCCGGGTGAACAAACACCCGGAAGTTAGGCCCGAATGTCTAAGTCCAAGTGTACCTGTATTATTACAATTTAAATGAATCACTCTCTCACAGAATGAAATAAGAGCTAACTAATCCCTCTCTCTCTCACTCCTTGCTCTCTCCTGCCGGCTTGGCTAAAGAAAAGCCGGCTCCACGTCCCAAGGTTGCGTCGGTCGCCTAGGCGATCCGCCTCGCTCCGCGGTCCCTCGCAAGAAGACAAAGAAGAGATGGTCAGATAACTCAATCAAGATATATCAAAAATGTGAGAAATGGAAAACAATGCTATGGTAAACAATTCACACAAACAATCAAAATATGGACTACAAGCTGTTGCTCCCCGGCAACGGCGCCATTTGATGAACGCGGATCTCACGAGGGTCTAAATTGGTATCTCACACAAGGCGGAGATGACCGTCGCTGTTGCGACCCTCAAATGAAATCCGCACTCAATCAACAATTAACCCACACTAAGATCAATAAATTAGAAACAATGTGGAGTTAAAATTTATTTTTAACTCTGCACAAATGATGTAAAGGGCAAGTATGCAGAGAGTTCGAACACAGGGAGCAAGCAGTGTAGCTCAAGCAAGTGAATGCACAAGTGTGTGAGTGTGTGAAGTGTCTACACTAAGCAAGCAAACAACTACAATTTTTGTGGGTTTTTGATTTTAAATTTTTTTTTTATTTTTATATTTTATATTTTATATTTTGTATTTCTTTTTTTTTTTTTCAATGTTGGAAAGTAAAGGCAATATAAGACAAGGCAAAGTGAAATATTTACAAAAATGCACAAAAACGCTCCAAAATTCAGAAAATAAATGTTTTTGGTATTTTTAAGGTTTTTTACTGTTTTTATGATTTTTGGGGATTTTTCAAGATGTTTTTGGTATTTTTAAAGTCTGAAATACGGCAAACAGTGGAAATAAGGGCTGGCTGTGACAAAAATAGGAATTAAAAATAGCAACCAGTACCAAAAATATTTCACACTATTTTTCTAATAAAAGGAATAAAATAAGGGACAAACAGAAGCTGAGTTTATATTTTTTGGAGTTTTCCTTGATTTTCTATATTTTTTTGAAGTTTTTGAATGTTTTTGAATTTTTTTAGTGTTTTTCTTTTGAGATTTTTAGTGATTTTTTGGACTGACACTGAAAGATAATAAAATAGACACTAGGTGATTTTTTTGGAATTTTTGGAGGTGTTTTGATATTTTTTTGGTATTTTCTAAGGTAGACAGTACACAAAAAGAGAGTTTTTGATTTTTAATAAATATGAAAATGAAATAACATCAAAAACTAACTAGGTGGCGTTAAAGTACACCTATCCAGGAACTTAAGCCTATTTTTGTGGGATTTTTGGAGTTAAAGAGATATTTTAATTAATTAGAACAAGACTCCAATCATCAAACAGTGCTGGCAAGGGCATACATGCAAATAATAAAACATCCAGGGGCATGTACGCAATTTTTCCACAAAATATTACACTATATATTCGATTTTTGGAACCAAAGAGCAATTACAAAAGCCGCCTGGGCGTTAGTACAAAATGCCCAGCCACGCACGTGCTATACACGCGCCTGGCGAGGACCTAACAGCAATATCCGCAAATCTCAAGGGCTTATATGCAAATGTCCAAAATATTTAACGCTACATATAAAAGTCCTAAGACTAAACCAAAATACCCCAAAGGCCGAGGGTCTGTCTGCAAAATGGCCACGCACCTCACGCGCACGGGCACGTGAGATGACGTGGCCGAGGACCTTTTTGTAAATAAGTAAAAGTTCGGGGGCCTTAAGGTAAATATTACAAAACTATTTAAACTGCCGAGGAAAGTTTTAGTACTATTAAAATATTACAAAAATGGGCGGGGGTTTGTAGCAAAATACCCACGCCAAAGCGGGAGCGGACGGCTGATATCGCTTCACTTAGACACGTGTCCTGCTCTCGCGCTCCGATGACGCTTGGGCTCGTGCGGCTGAGATTAGATCCCCTTCGATGATCGCACGGTGGGCTCGTGGGGAGATCCAACGGCTGCAGCACGATCTGGACGCTCCTCGTTGATCCGACGGTCCCGGAGGTCGAGGGAAGAACACGGAGGAGCTCCGGTCTGGCGAACTTCTCCGAGCTCCTCCGGCCGACCACTGCGACGCTGGAGCTTGCAAGGTGGCTGAGGATGGTCCTGCAGGTGTCGGCTGACGTCTGGAGGCTTCAAAATCCACCGGCGACGGCCGGTGCTCTCGCACGGAGGTGGCGGAGCTGCGAGGCTCCAGGTGCTCCGGCGAGAGGGCAAAATCGCTCCAGAAGCTGCGATGGGTTTCAATACCTGCACCAAAAAGTTAGGGAGGTCGAGGGCAAAATGCCTCGACCTCGGGTGGCTCTCGAAGGTAGCGTGGAAAGCGAGATGTGGGCTCGCCGGAGTTGCGCTCCGGCGAGGTGGTCTATGGAACGATTCGATGGACGATTTGACGAATGGAGATAGGCGAAATGATCCTAAAACTAACAGGAATAAAATGGGGAGGAGAATGAGATGGATGGCAGCCTCGATGGCCAATGGCCAGAGGGAGAATACCTCACGGGGGCGACCGCCAGAGGTGATGGAACACGCCCAGATCAGTGGATGATCCGCCGCCTTAAGGTGATGAACCAGGAGCTGTCACCTCCAGGTGCTCGAGCACGACCAAAAAGGGGGGTAGATCTGTGTGGAATGCGGTTCAACCCGAGAAAGGAAGAAGGGGGGTTGTATTTGAAGGGTGAAAATCGCGTGAGTTCGAGACGAGATCACGGGTGGTAGAAGGAGATATGGGTCGATCTGAGGAGTCGGCGATGGAGATGGATCTACAGTGATCAACTTCCAAGAAGGAAGCGACGGCGAAGGACGAGCGGCGCGACCTCGAAAAAAGGGTGAAATCGGGCGAAAAACGAGGTGTACAGAGTTCAAGGACGAAGGACGACCAGTTGACCGAGGTCAACTGGCGCCTCCTCCTGATTGGTCCACGTGGACCAATCAGGAAAAATCCCGAATAAAATGTTTTATTAATTACTTTAAAAATAGGAAATGGTATTATTAAATAATGATTATAAAATAAAAAATATTCGTTATTTTATGTAGTATTTTATTATGATTTTTATTTATTTTTATGAAATATATTTTTACAAGTTGCATTTATACCCCTATATAGGTATATTATCTACATATTGAGTATTTTATTTTTATTTTTGTATTTTTAATTTATTTATTTTTGTTTATTATTTTCTAAAATGATAAAATACTTTTATAAACATAAGTGTATTTTTATTTTATCTTTCTAATATGTTTTATACATTAAATAAAATCAAAGTATAAAAAGTATAGGTATAAATATAGGTATAATACCTGTATACCCTGTATATGTGTGTGTTTTATTTTGAGTTTTCTTTTTACTTTTATTCTGATTTTAATGTGTATATTTATTAGAAGTAATATTTACAATATTATAAAAATATAAAATTATAAAAATAATGAATAAAGAATAAGTTGAATATTTTAATCTGTACAAGGTACAATATGGGTCCAAAACTCAACTTTCAGACCGTAGCTCCGCCAAATGCGAAACCACCACCATTGGATAGATTATTTTCTTCTATATTCAATTAAAGGTGAGTACACTGCATTTGGAGTTGTCGTTTGTGAGATACGGGTCTGGGAAGTTGGGATTTTGGATTCTTATTCAGACCATAACTTTTTATCTGTACATTATTTTTCTGTGAAATCAATTTTGTATTTTTCTTTATAAAATTATCTACAACTTTTATGTACAAAGTTTCTTTATTTGATGTATAAAAAGTGGAACCAAAAATAGGTCCCAAAATGAATAAATAATGAATAAAGAGTATAGGTGTTTTATCTGTATTCTTGACCTTATCTCCCCCTACTTTATTCCTTGTCGACCTATTCATCGAGATGCCTAGGTCTCGGGGGTTTTGGGTCATAAAATATTTACAATATTTTATTCTTTTTCTTTTCTTTATTTATTCTATAATTTTGGCCTTAATTACAGTGATTTATACACAATCTGAATGCACATGTATGGATGCTAAGATGATGGTTTTAATGCTATTTACAGGCATTTGCTAGGGTTTTTGGTGCCAAAATGATAGAATAAAGATGATGAAATGTGGATTCATCAAGGAGTCACTAAAATCCAGACATGTTTCATCACTCCCTCGTAATGGAAGCGTCATGGATATACAATCGTTTATGATCACATCACCCTCAGGTATTCCCGATACCTGTACATCCTGCATACTGGAAGACCCATGGCCAACCCGAAGATCAAGATCAATTTCATACTGTCTTCTTCAGGGGTTGATCACTAAGTTTCTCATTTGATCATTGGGATTTGATATCTATCATATACTTTCCAAAAGCATATATCATGAACCTACAAATTTAGTCAAGCTTCCAAAGCGAGACGACCGTGCACGGAATTTGATTCTTCCCAATATCTCATGAGTGAGCTCATGTCTTCCAGTTCAGTAGTGAACCTGTATGATCCCTTTGAGAGATCGTATTACTCATATGCCCTTATATGTACACTAGCGCGCCGGTGTATAGACCTTGGTTAGGCCATCAACCTATCGGTCTGCCAAATGTACATACTCAGACATATAGTGACACATCTGTCTCCAGTCAAAGGATGCGTGCCTATGCTGTGACAGCATTCAACATAGGACTTAGGTTATCTCGATCTCGTTAAGTCAACTCTTTGACCTAACTAATCTGACACCTCCGAATCTCTATTCCTATGCAGAGGACATGCATCAAGAGATCGGTCAGATATCGGCCTATGTGAGAAAGGATTGCCATCTCCTACTTAGGCTGGAGATCACATCTTAACAATCATTTGACGGTGCTTGATGAGCCCTTAATCTAACTCTTTAGATATTCATCCAACCATCGGCCTCTATGATTCAATAATTGAATCAACAGCTGTATGATCATTAAGATAGCCATGGTACATAACCCTAATTGTACTAAGAGACCTATTATGCAAATTATTTATTCTTCATTTTAGATCAGGGAATGATATTTGCAATAACATTTATTGCATAATGGCTCGTCGTGGGCTCACATGTCCAACAAATCCCACATCTAAAACTCACAAAGTGTGACAATGGGTTATAAGTGGTGGGGATTACTACTGACAATTTGAGCTTAAGTATTTTGGGTGGTTGTCAACGAATCCATTTGGGCCAGAACTCAACAAGTTGTCAGGGTCAGTTTTCTTTGATAACGGACCAAGGATCTAAGTCTAGGACGTTACAAATGGTATAAGAGCGGGTTCTCTTTGATAGTGGAAAGGGCTTACCCGAAGGGATCTAAGTTGGGAGCGTGCAACCGCCACTATCACTGGGAATAAGTGATGGGTCATGTCGCAAAGAGGACGTTACGAATATAAGTGGGGAGGTTGTAACACCCATACCCCCAAATATAGTCCCACATCTAAAACAAAGTGTAAGAGTGAGTTATAAGTGGTGGGGATTGCTACTTGACAAATTGGGCTTAAGCATTTTGGGCGGTTGTCCATGGGATCCATTTGGGTCCGAAAACAAGTTGTCATGGTCAGTTTTTCTCGATAACGGACGACTTAAGCTCGGGACGTTACAATATCAAATTGTGTTGAATGGTTCTTGTTGGATCACTTTTAGATTATGGACTTGATCCCTCCTCAAAATGATCGCGCTTGCCTCACCTAATGTCATAATTGAGTTTTTTTATATTTTGGATTCACACAATCGATAAAAAATACTATAGGCTTCATTTGTCTATAACAATGAATTTCTATATTCATTTAGTGTTGCACATCCATACAATCACAACTTAATAAGTCAATTTTTGAAAACATGGGATTTTCGCACATTCCTATATACTTCAAATGTTTATACATCGATGAAAGAAGTCAAACAATGAATGCTTCAGTCAATTTCCTTTTCTTGCTATCACGATTTACACATATCAACACAACTTAACAAGTAAATTCATTTAGTGTTGTACATCCTTACAATCACAATTTAATAAATCAATTTTTGAAAACATGGAATTTTTGCACGTTCCTATATACTTCAAATGTTTATACATCGACGAAAGAAGTCAATGAATGCTTTAGTCAATTTCCTTATCTTGCTATCACGCTTTACACGTATCAACAATAATTCACAATCTGATTATGAAAAAAATGCATAACAACATCTCAGTTTTTCAAACGAGATAACATTGTAGTTTGCATTATGATGAGGTAAGGTCATAATGTCCAAAACTTTCTTGTATGACTCAATAATTATAAAAAATGCACAAGGTTGCTGAGATCTTGAAATAAGTCTGGAAGCTTTTTGACACTAGAGCTCGAATGTGAAGTGCCATCCTTAATTAATCAAGAATCTTGACAATCCTTAATACAAGAGCTTGTGAGTTGTGACAAAGCTTGACGAGTTTTTTTACTGAAATTGAAATCTTTCATAAAGTACACACCACAATTGTAGATTTTTTCATGGACTATTGATTGGAACTTAACCTTTCAATCATTTGTCGCTTAAGTGGGGTGACACCCTCTCTAAATAGAATACTCTTCCACCACGAACAAAGCCCAAAATTAAGAGGGAAAATTAGTCACCCAAATGTACCTCACCGGATCCGGATCTCCCACTTTCCAACCCGTTTAACCTATTCCCACTACCAATCGAACTCTCTCGACCATCATCCCTTCTTCATTGGTTGCTCGCAACCGCTCCCATGGGCCCCACGCCACGCCCTTCCCTCGTGGAACAATCTAGAACCCTTGATCTACCATCCTATATAGAACCCTCCACTTCTACCTCTAATCCGCCTCTCTCACCCCGCGAAACCCTAAACAAAGCTCCTTACGATCTCCGCCATCTAACTCCATCCGCGAAAACCCTAACTCTCGATGGCCGCCGAGACCGAGACCTTCGCCTTCCAGGCGGAGATCAACCAGCTGCTCAGCCTCATCATCAACACCTTCTACTCCAACAAGGAGATCTTCCTCCGTGAGCTCATCAGCAACTCCTCCGATGTGAGTTTTCAGCTCTTATCGCGATCGTGCGTTGTTTGTTATATTGTTGATTACTAATTTGATATGAGATATTGATTCTGTGTGGATCAGGCACTTGATAAGATCAGATTCGAGGGGCTGACTGACAAGAGCAAGCTTGAGTCGCAGCCCGAACTTTTTATCCACATTGTCCCCGATAAGGCTACCAACACGCTCTCGATTATCGACAGCGGCATCGGGATGACGAAATCCGGTAAAAAGGCGTTTTATTTTTGCGTGGGTGGTGCATTTTTGGCGTTTATTGGGTGACTTATTTCGTGTTGACTGAGTTGTTTTGTGTAAACTTTGGGATAAAATGACTTTAATCTAACAGAGCCAAGTGGAAATTAGTAATAGTGGCCCTTTTTTGTTGGATGCTGGCTAATCGACGGGATTAAGATATAGTTTTAGCAGTTAATTTTACCGGAAATCGATGTAAAAATGGCTGGACGTTAGCGAATTAATAAGAAGTCACCCATATTTCTTCAGACTTTTTTGAGGACAACTTAATTGGTGTTTAAAAAGAAAATGTGACAAGCGGTTCTGTTTGGTGGAGCAAGTAAATACTGAGGGATGTGTAGGACTGGTTACTTAGATTATATGGTCAGATGCAATTTGAACTAACTTTTAATCATATGCAACATTGATGATGTATCCGTTATATTAACAGTCTATTGTAAGTAGATAATTGCTAGGAGGGGTGTATAAATAATCTCACTAGATATGAGGATCAAATTGGTATTCTGCATCAGCCATAAATGAATATCTAGTGTTTCTTCCAATTTTGATTAGGAAGGAAAGTGAATCATCACAGTATTTTCTTATTGGATTTCGCTGTTATATTTTTTCTGTTTATTTGTATCAAAATATACATATTTCTTACTTTATATTTCTCCTTCTTGGCATTAGTCTTTTTGAATTCACCATAAAGGATGTTGATCTTATGTCTACTTAGGAATCTTACAGTGTGTGAATTATATAGTAGTTGTTGTTGGTGGAATATCTTGTTCCTTTTTTATTATTTAACTGCGTCTACTATGCTTTGTATATATTATTATTGAAGTTAAGTCTAAACATATATATCTTATTTCAGTGAATGTTTAAGCATTATATTTAAATTCCGAGTTTGCTTCTGTAAATATGTAAATGTAGTATGTTTTATGGTTGAGGAGATGCAGCTCCAAGAAACATTGATGTATTGATTGTGGTGCACATGCGTCCTTGAGTGGGCTCGCGCTGTCAAAAGCTACTATTTTCTGATGAGACAACCATTTTACTATTTACTTGTACATTCTTATCTAAAATCAATAACCTCTTTACCACCTATAACATTCTCCTAATTTTTCCTTTCGAACCACTTTTCTAATTGTTAGCCAATGCAATCTTTATCAGGTTTGTATATTTTATTATTGAAGTTCAGTCTAAACATGTAGATCTCATTTCAGTGAATGTTCAAGCATTCCATTTAAATTCCGGATTTGATTCTGCAAATATGTAAATGTAGTAAATTTTATGGTTGAGGAGATGCAGCTCCAAAAGACATTGATGTATTGATTTGGTGCACATGTGTCCTTGAATGGGCTTGTGGTGTCAAAAGCTACTATTTTATGATGAGACAATCACTTTACTATTTACTTCTACATGCTGATCTAAAATCGTTAACCTCTTTACCACCTATAACATTCTCCTAATTTTTCTTTGTGAACCACTTTTCAAAATGATAGCCAATTTAATCTTTATTGTGATTCTGTATGTGGTTTTTTTCCCAATGATTTTTTCAGCAACACTTGTTGTATGCTCATCTATTACATAATTAACTTATCTGAAACATCTAGAAGCATGCATTATTTCAATGTTAGCTTCTTAAAGTGTAGATAAAATTTTTCATATGTCAGTTCCTTAGAACCTAATTTTGATCAAAGAAAATGTTGATTGAAAAAACTAAAATAATGCTGCTTGTCATAGAAAGTATAGTATCACCCATCAAATCATGGCATCTTCTTTGAATTTAGTTATATTGGTGATAAGATGCATTTCTGCTTGCTGAAGTTGTCATTACTGCTATGACTAATGTTTTTGTGCCTGCAGATCTTGTCAATAACTTGGGAACGATCGCACGGTCTGGAACCAAGGAGTTCATGGAGGCCCTTGCTGCAGGTGCTGATGTCAGCATGATTGGTCAATTTGGTGTGGGATTTTACTCGGCCTACCTTGTTGCTGAAAGAGTTGTGGTCACCACCAAACATAATGATGATGAGCAGTATGTATGGGAATCCCAGGCTGGTGGGTCCTTCACTGTTACAAGGGACAGCTCTGGGGAGAATCTTGGAAGAGGAACCAAGATCACTCTTTACTTGAAGGAGGACCAGGTTTGTCTTTTTTCCCATGATTTTTTCTTGGGGATTTATACATAGATACCTCAATCACTGTAATTTTTAAACTGAATTCTCCTGCCTTGTAGCCTGAATCCTCTCTGAGTTATATGCAATGAAAGATAATTAATTTCTGTGTTTATTAGTTCTTCAGTTGTCAATTTTTAGAGGGATACATATTGGCAGGAGTATATGTATTTTGGCATCATTCTTAAATTGGCACAATGGTCATAGTTCTAGTCCTTATTTTGTAGCTAATGCAATAATGTCTAGTTGATGAACATGTTAAAATGTTACATATTGAATTAGTTTATTTAGTTGTGTAGATTTTAAATACTAATTATTTTCTGCATATTGATTGGTTTATTTAGTTGCGTGGATCTTGATTGTCCCAAACTTTTTACTTAAAATTGGGTCTTAAAGGCTGAAAATAAGCAATTGCTTCATGAATGGTGAATGTCTGGTGGATGTTATTTGTGGTGGATGTTATTTGTAATAGCAACTTAAAGTTTTTTACCATCGTCTTCAATTAATAATTAAATAGTATCTGTTGGTAGAGTTGTCTATGTTGTTCATGTCAATAGCTTCCTAACAGGTTTGGTTGTATTTTTTTATAAAATAATGGGATGCAATTTATTAGTTCTGTGTTTTTTTTACCATCGTCTTCAATTAATAATTTCTGTGTTTATTAGTTCTTCAGTTGTCAATTTTTAGAGGGATACGTATTGGCAGGAGTATATGTATTTTGGCATCATTCTTAAATTGGCACAATGGTCATAGTTCTAGTCCTTATTTTGTAGCTAATGCAATAATGTCTAGTTGATGAACATGTTAAAATGTTACATATTGAATTAGTTTATTTAGTTGTGTAGATTTTAAATACTAATTATTTTCTGCATATTGATTGGTTTATTTAGTTGCGTGGATCTTGATTGTCCCAAACTTTTTACTTAAAATTGGGTCTTAAAGGCTGAAAATAAGCAATTGCTTCATGAATGGTGAATGTCTGGTGGATGTTATTTGTGGTGGATGTTATTTGTAATAGCAACTTAAAGTTTTTTACCATCGTCTTCAATTAATAATTAAATAGTATCTGTTGGTAGAGTTGTCTATGTTGTTCATGTCAATAGCTTCCTAACAGGTTTGGTTGTATTTTTTTTATAAAATAATGGGATGCAATTTCTTTGCAGTTGGAGTACCTTGAAGAACGCAGACTAAAGGATCTTATCAAGAAGCACTCTGAGTTTATCAGTTACCCAATCTCCCTGTGGACTGAGAAGACAACTGAGAAGGAGATCTCTGATGATGAAGATGAAGAGGACAAGAAAGACGAGGAAGGTAAGGTTGAGGATGTTGAGGAAGAGAAGGAGAAGAAAAAGAAGAAGATCAAGGAGGTGTCTCATGAGTGGGCCTTAGTGAATAAACAAAAGCCAATTTGGATGAGGAAGCCCGAGGAGATCACCAAGGAGGAATATGCTGCCTTCTACAAGAGTCTCACAAATGACTGGGAGGAGCATCTTGCTGTTAAGCACTTCTCTGTTGAAGGGCAGCTTGAGTTCAAGGCTGTCTTATTTGTGCCCAAGCGTGCTCCATTTGATCTCTTTGACACAAGGAAGAAGCCTAACAACATTAAGCTGTATGTCAGACGTGTATTCATCATGGACAACTGTGAAGAACTGATCCCTGAGTATCTTAGCTTTGTGAAGGGCATAGTTGACTCTGAGGATCTGCCACTTAACATTTCTAGAGAGATGCTGCAGCAAAACAAGATTTTGAAGGTTATTAGGAAGAATCTGGTGAAGAAATGTGTTGAGCTTTTCTTTGAGATTGCGGAGAACAAGGAGGATTATAACAAGTTTTATGAAGCATTTTCTAAGAATCTCAAGCTTGGCATCCACGAAGACTCTCAGAATAGGACAAAATTGGCTGAATTGTTGAGGTACCACTCAACAAAGAGTGGAGAGGAGCTGACCAGCCTAAAGGACTATGTTACGAGGATGAAGGAGGGTCAGAATGACATCTATTACATCACTGGAGAAAGCAAGAAGGCTGTTGAGAATTCTCCCTTTTTGGAGAAGCTAAAAAAGAGGGGGTACGAGGTCCTTTACATGGTTGATGCAATTGATGAGTATGCTGTTGGCCAGTTGAAGGAGTTTGAGGGCAAAAAGCTCGTCTCTGCCACCAAGGAAGGTCTCAAACTCGATGAGAGCGAGGACGAAAAGAAAAGGAAGGAAGCCCTGAAGGAGAAATTTGAGGGACTTTGCAAGGTCATCAAGGATGTATTGGGAGACAAGGTTGAGAAGGTTGTGGTGTCTGATCGTGTGGTTGATTCTCCTTGCTGCTTGGTTACTGGTGAGTATGGATGGACAGCTAACATGGAGAGGATCATGAAGGCCCAAGCTCTGAGGGACTCCAGCATGGCTGGATACATGTCCAGCAAGAAGACCATGGAAATTAACCCTGAGAACCCAATCATGGAGGAGCTTAGAAAGCGTGCAGATGCTGACAAGAATGACAAATCCGTTAAGGATCTTGTGCTTCTTTTGTTCGAAACTGCTCTTCTGACCTCTGGTTTTAGCCTTGATGACCCCAACACCTTTGGCAACAGGATTCACCGCATGCTGAAGTTGGGTTTGAGCATTGATGATGATGATGTTGCTGGTGATGCTGACACTGACATGCCCTCCCTTGAGGAAGCTGATGCTGAGGGAAGCAAAATGGAGGAGGTTGACTAAGGGGTTATGTTATGCAAGGACAGCAATCGTTTCTTTCAAAAATTTTCTCAAGGTTGAAGTTAGAATAGTATGGATGTGTTTTGGAGAACTCTCTTTTGCTGCTTTTATTTAGTTCTTGTTTCAGGTATTTTTTGGCATGATATGGAACTTGTGACCCTGTGCTTGTTTAGTTGTGATTTTCCTAATGCTAGTAAATTTTTCAAAAGCTTCATTTTGCTTGGTCATTCTTCTTTTTTGTTGAGGTTATGAAGGCACAGGTACTTGTATTCGGTGAGGGAACCATATTCTTCCAAGTACATCTAAAATAGAGGTGGCTATAGTCAAAATCAAGTTAAAAGAGTTTCTGATATCATTTGTCCTGAAGTTTTCTTTTTTGTTCAGCCGACTGGCATAGCTCTTTGTGACGATCCCTGTTTTTACCTGCTGCGGAATTATCTCGTCCAACTTAACTAGATTTGCTTGGTCAGTCTGCGCTCAACTACTCTATTGTATTGTTTATGCTATATGGATGGATTCTCCTGGCTTAATCTTTTACCTTGGTCAGCTTAGAAGTTGTCATAGGGGAATACTTTCGTCAGATTTTTGTTTGTTGGTCAGCTTGCGAGGTTGAACTTAAAAATCGTACCTGCCACGTATTTTCTATTCAGCTCCAGGTTTACCTAATCCTTGTGATCCAATGCGATCTGCTTAATTGTTCTACTGTTTAGTTTATTTTCCTTTCACCTGCTGTAGCTGGCTCAATGTTTTCCAGGCATTATGCATGCCTATTTTGAACATGGAGTTTGTTCAAGAAAAAAGAGGGTGCAGTCTCAAGATTGGAGCCCACTGCTGTATTATTGAATTAAATTATAGTGCACAGTACAATATTTTACAAATTACAAATTACACATTGGATCACAAGGAAATGAGTGTCCTATAGCGTCCTAGAACACTCTCACAAAGAAAGGGGCGTCTTCGAAAGATCGTCTCATTTTTCGACGCACCAAATAGTCTAAAGCAAAGCGAAAGGTCCAGCCACATCTTTTTGAGAACTAGCGCAAGCCATCCTAATAGAACTCCAGAACAACACACCTTTCGCAACTTGAAGCCAGGGACCATCCACCCCTGCCCCTGCCCATATTGCAGCTGAGGTCAAGTAATCGAAAAAGGTAGTTGAAATCCTCCTGATCAAGCTCGCATCTATCGCATAAGGTCTCGTCGATACGCATCAATCTGACCCTATGCACTTTAGAGAGTAATTGTCTATGTTTCACCAACCACAAGAAAACCTTGCTCCTCATAGGTACCTTGCCAGCTTAAATAATTATGTAGTAGTCCCAAATGAACTTGTCATGAACCGCCTTCTGCGTCCTGGTTAAGAATCGGTATGCCTTCTTCATCGAGAGTTTTCCCTCCTTTCAAATAAAGTCCTGTCCTCACCAAGTCCTCCAACGTTCGCTAGATCCCCCAACAATGCCACAACCTCGTTGCATCGTTGGTTCGACAGAGTGGATGCGAAAGTCGGGCACTAAGAGCATGCCAATCAAGCCTGATGCACCGTAGCATTCATGTCATTTGCAAGGGCGAAGAGGTGCATGTATCTTTCTCTAAGTGGACCCAAACCTGTCCAGTCATCCCCTCAGTACCCAAAATCATTGCCATCACCCACCACCGGCCTCATAGAGGCGTCCAGCTTCGGTAAAACCTTAGAAATTCCTCTCCATAGTGACGACGGCAGGTGGATCTCCTCCGCCCTCCACGAATCACGGACTCCATAAATGCTTCGTTCCACCCTGCACACCAAGTCATCGGACTCCCCCCAAATCCCGAGGGTCCACTTATCTATTGCGCCTTGTTCATGTGCTCCAAACTGCAGATAGCGAGACCACCCTCCTTTGCTTTTGTAGCTGTGTCCCTGCCCACTTGATGCATACCCCCACCCTCCAGTCACTCGTCTGACCAGAAAAAAATGCTTGATCATTCCCTCCAACCTTCGCTGTACCCCCACATGCATCGATCTCGTGGAAAAAAAGAAAATCAGAATGGCAGACAATGCATGCTTGAGGAGCACCAGCTTGCCCCTATTAGAAAGCGTTCTCGTCATCTAACATGCCATCTTGCTCTCTAACCTGTCAAGCACCACCTTCCAATCTACAGCACGGGACCGCCCAACAACCAATGGAAGCCTAAAATAGGTGGATGGAAGGGAGCCCCCTGGGCAACAGAGAATATGATAAACCTCCCGAGCCTTCACATGTTCCAAACCAAAAGGAATAATCACGGACTTGTCCATGCTATTCTAAATCATGATACCTCACCAAAGATATCCATAATGCAGGAAATATGTCTCGCATGCTCTGGATCCCCATCAATGAACAAGATCGTGTCATCAGAGTACTGCTAAGGGGGATAGAGGCATCATCTCTCATGTACCCGACACAAAAATCGTCTGCCGTGGCCAACCTATCATCACAGCCAGTGCAACTGCCATAATCACAGACAAAAGGGGTGCAAGGGGGCACCCCTGACGCACCCCCCATTTTGGTTGGAAGAAAAAACCTTTCTGCTATTCACAAGGACCACATACGATGCCGTCGTGATATATCTTTTCACCCATCTAATCCATCTCTCAGGGAATCCTCTTTCCTGCAACAATCACTAGAGGAATTGCCAATCCACACGGTCATTGGCCTTCGAGAAATCCACCTTCTAAAGGACCCCCGTTTTCTCCCCCCTCCAATCTAGCACCAACTTTGACGCAAGGACCCGAGAATCTGCCATGTCTATCGGGCACAAAGGTCGATTGCTTAGGAGACATGATGTCCTCCAGGACACCCTCTAAGCGGTTCGTAAATACCTTGACCACAAGGAGATAGATCACATTGGACAAAGCAACATGCATGCAGTCCTCCACACACACGCCCCCTCCCACTTAGGCAGCAGAAAGAGTAACGCTTTGTTCATCCGCTGGAAACCATGGTTGCCTCCTCGAACTCCCGCGTGACCACCACCACTTCCCCCTTCAGACAGTCCCAAAACTCCTTGAAGAAGCACATCGAGAACCCATCTGAGCCTGGAGCCCTATCCGCGTTCAACTGCCACAGAGCCCGTCTAGTCTACTCCTTCGAGAAGGGCATCACCGACCCCTCAGTCTCCTGCGTGGAGATACATGGAGTTGTTTGTGGCATTAATCCAGTCAGGCCTAGATAAGTTTTATATTGCTAAATAATCTCCTTAAAATCTTGCCTCATAAGGAGTGAATTTTTACATAACATCAATTTGCCCCTTCGTTAAGATGCTCTTGATTAAGCCTGTTCATCGGATCTAAAAAGTTTGGCTGAGTTATATCTAAGTTGTTGCACAATCTGTATTCCAAGGCTCTACTTCGGCCATTCCATGTTCGGTTGGGTGACCCACTTATTATCTAGCTATGTTTTTCTTTTTGAAAGCCCCCCAAACCCACATCTATAGACGTATGAGAAGTCATCCTAAACTTGGTTAAGAAGAAGCGATAAAATAAAAAGTAAGTCAAAATGTCTCTTGGAAGAAGTTCTAAAACGATGTATTGCATAGACAGATGAGAGGCACAGGTTGGTCGTGTATACCAATTCGATCCATCTCTGCTGATCGAACTGAACAAGTACCCAATATGATGTAACCAGGTACCAATTCGATCCATCTCTGCTGATCGAACTGAACAAGTACCCAATATGATGTAACCAGTAACATTTAGGGCTCTGACCTGATCGTCATCAGGTACCCATGGATTGATTTAGAAGTCTTTGGATGCTCATGCCCCGGCCCATCATCGACGACGTCCCTTCTCCCCAACTAGGTATATGTGTGCACTTCTCCTTCCCAATGCAATCGAGTTTGATTTTGTGGGTGACCTGGAAGATGTGAATTTTGTGTGCTTCATCTGTAATTTGGAAGCGTTAGATTTGCAATGTGATCTTTCTTGGATTTGAAATGAGAGGGGGTTTGAGGACATAATGCTATATCTTCTGGTGATGCGTGTTTGTATATGTTTGGGAGTTGAGGGACTGCAATGGTGTCCAAGTTTTCAAGTACATAGCCAATACCTATATCAGGTAATAGGTCACCTGATTCAGTAACTGAT
Source organism: Ottelia alismoides (assembly GCA_037367405.1). Classification (NCBI taxonomy): domain Eukaryota; kingdom Viridiplantae; phylum Streptophyta; class Magnoliopsida; order Alismatales; family Hydrocharitaceae; genus Ottelia; species Ottelia alismoides. Next base: position 768,262 of record JAZKJV010005062.1, on the reverse strand, counting down.
AGACGAGTTGGCCATTTATAAATCAGTAATGAACATATGTCTGTTAGACTGGCAATAATTCCGCTCGGAAGTTTCTCTGTAGCCACTGTTTTCCGCCAATCAGATCAAATAGTAGACCTTTCATGGTAAAATATTGATGATCAAATCAAACGTAGAAATACTGCTTTGTCCTTTTTCACGCCAATCTTCTAGTTCTACTGCAAGTGCAAAAGTCAAAGCTACTGAAGGAACCTGTCAGATCAATCTGATACAGTTTTCTTCCTGTCAAACAAAGCTCCAGATGGAATATTGAAGCTCTTTGCAACCTTCTGGAAACACTAATCAAAATCGAATTTGCATGTAGTATAGCCACCGATATTTTTTCTCTGGGCCCTAAGGATCTGACTGATAAAACGGGTCTTTATTCCAGTCCCTGGATGCTGTGAAGACCCCTGTGGTAGAATCTAGCCGTGCCCCCTTCTCTCCTCCTTCAGATACTTCTACAAGCGAAAAACCCTTCAGTACTACACAAAATACCTTCTTTTCTGTGGTTATAAATGTTTATGGTTTTCTCTTTGCTTCGGGGAAGGTAGATATCCTTAAATCTCTTTCCCTCTTAGCCGCAAATCGCTATTCCATCTATCATGATTGTGGACTTCAACCTGATTAGAAAGCGATTAGACTAACTCTCAGGTACTTCTCTAACTAACTTCGACGCTCGATCTAATTCATGGACTTTATGGAGTTCCAAATCATGATGTATCCTACACATGGCCGGGCGGAAACAAGAGGAATCTCTTTGGGCAGTTGGGCCATCTTACTTGGAGCCCTTTGTGGGGAGTTCTTCTTCCTAAATATGACTCTAACATCACACTTAAAGCACTCCCAAGCACCTTCTTGGATCACCATCCCTTGCTCCTAGGTGTGGAGCTTTTCATGACCCAAAAAATGGAAACTTATTGGTTCAAAAAGACCTCCTTTGGTGAACTTATTTGTCACCTAGGTGGAGCAACTTCAATCTAACAATCCTTTTCACATGTGGGCCTTGATAATTAAATCCCTTAAAAAGAACATTCGATAGTGGAAGCAAAACTCGGACCCTCCGCTGCACCGGAAAAAGTCAGATTGACCTTACAAATAAGAGATTTGGAACAAAACATAAATAAATAAACAAATGACGAAGCCTTCTCCCACTGTAAGTTGGGTCGGTTACATGGATTCTCGCTCAAATCCATGTTGAAAGATTCGATTATTTTTTACGTGCAATGTCGACCTTCTAACACAACCCCACAAGGAGGTTTTGAAGCTTGGTCTTTTGAGTGGTAGATACGCTGCACTACCAACTGACTATTTAAGTGGGTACAGATTTGAAAAAAAAAACATAATCCCACAAAATGAGGATGAGATTCAAAAGTTGAGGAGCCTTTATGAGAATAGGGGACGTCTCAAAGGATGAATTTGAGAGGCTCATAAAGCTTTAGGCTCCGATGATGGAATATATTTCAAAGCTCTTAGCTGACTGAGCCAGAAAGCTATATGATCTTATACCACCGATTCAATGTGCATTCCTAAAAAATTGATCTACTCAAGGCTATCTTCTTACAACCTCTGAGATCCTTGGACATTGGGATCGTCTAGACAAAAAACAACCGTCATGAATATCGACTTTAGAAAATCCTTTGACACACTAAAATGTGTTTTCATAATTAGGGATCTCAAAATAACCGGCTTCCCGTATAAATTTATAACTTAGGTGATTGCAATTTTATAAACAACGGAATTATCTCAGGAAATAAATGGAATCTCAACAGATTTCTTCCAACCAAAGATCGGAGTTCATCAAGGTGATCCAATGTCCCCACTTCTCTTTATAAACACATTAAATAGCTTTGATGGGATGCTAAAAAATTTGTGTTGCATAGAGAAATCAACGAATTCTCCTTTCCAAGAATGGAAGTTGAAATCATAAATGTTCAACTTATTGATGATGTTCTCATCTTTTTTTTTGCTTTCACGAAGTTTATACTATACACTATGGATATTCTCCCTCATATCTGGCCTGAAAATAAATATCTAATATCATATATACATTGCCTAAATCTTACATCACCTGAAAATCTACTTGTCACTTCCCACCTTGATTGGCCATTTGGCGAGTTCCCTATAAACTATATGGACCTCCCCCTTACTGCAACAACTTTTCAGGTGGGTAGCAGCAATCGATAAGTTGACACCCTGCTCCAAGCAGGGAAGGGTGCACATATGCTTGCACAACCGACTCGAGTTACGATATTAAACTCCAACATTACCCATCTTACGTATCATTTTCTATCCATTCTAAAACTTCCGGACTATGTAATAGAATAAATTTACAAAATGACAATGAACTTTTTTTTGGAATAAGAACATCTCTCCAAAAAAAGACTTGTTGTCCGGAAAAATGTCATCCTAAAGGAAATTATTGGGGCATAGGAGATTTGGAGTGGGCTATAGCAGATTTGAAATACTTGGTTGGAATCAACGATTTTAATAACTATATTTGGAATAAGCCTTTTCACCATCGGATATCCTTCTTTTTTTGTTTGTTATTTCGAGACATATGAAACACAACCTTTTATACAAACAAGGATTATGCTTGGTAAATTAAGGCCACCTTTGTGAAATTGAGAAAGAAATTTGACTTATCATAGATTTATCAACGTATTATTCAGATCTAAGATCTGAGCCCTTTATCTAGACCAAATATGCAAATAAACCCTTTAATTAGATTAAATTAATATTCTATAATATATATGTCATCAACGCTAATTATTGTAAACAAATAAAGACTCAATTCATCTTGTAATTATTTTACATATTTGACTTTATATTTCTATAATTTTATGTATTTTTATTAATCTATAAAATTCCTAAAAATTAGAGAAAATATTGTACATAATATACTGCAATTGTATTTTTATTTAAAAATAAAAATAGCAAAACAAATAAAAATGCACCTACAAATTTATTACTATTTTTATATGATGTATTTTGATTTTGAATTTTACATGAAAATTGTAGATCTTGAAAAGATATACAATTTTTATGCAAGGCACTTTTTAATTTGACTTAAGTTACTATTTTATTTTAAACTTTCATGTATTTTATCATTTTTCTTTTATTTCATTGGGCCACGTGGCCGCTTCTCGGCATGCCATGCGGCCCACTTCCTTTATTAGTGCTACATCCATTCTTAACTGTTTGACCATCTGATCAGACAATCCCTTCTCATCAGAGACAACTAATTAATTGATCAGATGACCCTCGTTTGCCCATGTGTGCCTCGAGTATAACCATCTGATCACATGATCAGATGGTCCTCTTTAATCGTCAACCTCCACCAATTACACCTCCAGCCTCCAACTCCCTTCATCGGCAGTTCTTCTCTGTTTGATTCCCACCCGCTGATGTGCCATCTTCTCATGATTCTGGCGGGATTCGATAGCTCGCTTCACCCTCATCTTCACCAACTTATCATTCATCCTCATCCACAATGGATTAATAACCTCTAAGCAGTTGAAATTGACGTGCCTCACAACTGCTCCTTGAAACAAAACCCATCGGAGATGCATCAGTTGGCCATATCCGCCTTTACGCGAGACATCTCCGATCCCCCCTTTCCTGCTCTTTGTGACAGAGAGAGGTAGATAGGTCGAACGACGACAGAGCATCGTCTCCGGTGAGATCCGAAGGTGTAGACATTCGTTGCAACCCTCATACGAACGATATTTGAGCTCCGTGTGTGCCGTGCATGTTGAGCGAAGATCCGGAACACCTAAGCTCCAACCTTTGCACTCTGATCACATCCCCAACCTTCATTTTTGTCTCTAGGTAATCCCTGTTATTCCCCCTTGGTATTTTCTCCATTTTAATGCGACACATAACCACTCTTCCAGATCTGTTTATCCATCTATACACCATCGTACACTGTTCCCCATCTTCATGCACATATCAATTTCATCCCATCCTTTCTCCGAGTCTCCTGCCACATCGATATCTTCTTCTTCCTGCAAGGAAGGAGAACCCACTAAAGGCCCCATCTCCTTCACCTCAACCGAGCCCTCCACTCCATCCATCTTACCCTAAAACACTCATGAGCTTTAGCTATTGCTATATAACTCTTGCAGTTGTCTTGATGCTTCATTGATCAGAGGTTTGAACATCTCTCCGATCTCGAGATTCGCCTCTGATGAAGATTCATCAACTCACAAATCCAACCACCGTAGCCCCATCTTCGACCCTCCATCACCCTCACCAACACTCCAGTAAGCTTCCCCAACCTTCAACGAGACTAGAGGACGGTGAAGGAGCAACCTAGGGCATGCTGAAGCTCCATTGGTGCACTACTTCTCACAGAGGAGACCCTTCTAGAGGACGTACATACACCGTTAGATCAAGCCTCATCTGCTTTGATCCTACGGCTCCCATCCACCTCGTATCCACCTCAAAACCTTTGAGCCTTGGTGGACCCAAGCCTCACCTGAAGCATCTGCAACATGCCACGTGGCTCGAGCCACATAACCCTTTCAAGCCTCCAACTGAAGTTACAGCTTACGTGCCTGATAGCTACAGATCGATGAGAAGTGTCTAACATCCGGTCTTGGATAGCCTGCGGTGTCCAACAAGTCGAATCCATCAATCATTGTATCAGCCCTCTCTCGGCTCTCGACACGTCAATTAATTAATAGATCAACAACCAACCCACAATCTAGATAAATCAATAAAAGAATGCAGGGTGAAATTTGTTATACCCTACATAAAGATGTGTATAAACAACAAATGTAGGGTTCAAACCCCTGAGAGCATATCATAGATAGGAATAATTATTATCAACTAATGAAAATAAACAATAATTATATTTTTTGTACTTCTTCTACCTTTTGATTTTTGTGGGTTTTTAATTATATTTGATTTTATGAGTTTTTATGTTTTATATTTTTTTATATATTTTTATTTTTAAATTTTTATTTCCTTTTTGGATTTTTCAATTTTTAATTCCCTTTTGTTTTTAAGATGTAATCCATCCATACATAAAAACATATATATTAATGCATATATTATAAATAACATAAATGATTATATAATAAATAAATATAAAAATATAGGAAATATATACAAGAACAATCCTTTTTATTTTTAAAGGATTTTAAATATATTAGGTATTTAGAAGTAATACTACTAATAATAAGTATAAATGTATTATAATATGTATATACTGTATATATACGGTTTTATATTTTCAAATATACTATATATAGTTAAAATTTACAAAATAAAATTTTTTTATGTTTTAATATTGTTTTTCTATTTTTGTGTTTTTTCTTGGTATTTTTTGCTAATCTTTAGGTATTTTTAATTGATTACAAAACATGGAATAAGATAAATATGCCGAATTATTTTTATTTTTAAAATAGATAAATAGTTCCAAAATTCCCAAAACTATTTTTAATATGTAATATATAATATATAATATAAATAAAAATATATAATAGAAACAAATATTTTTGGATTTAAATTAATTTTTACCGATTTTTATAAGTTTTTTAGGGTTTTCAATTTTTAGTGTTTTTCTTTTATATTATTTATGATTTTTGGTCTAGAGTTATATATAGTAATATATACTATGTATTTTTTAGAATTTTTAAGATAGGTTATATATTATAACTAAATATGGGAAAATAGCTCCTATTTTATTTTTAATAAATGGAGAATGTCTTTAAATGCCTAAATAAAAATGACAGAGTGCATAAACATAATATCAGGCATCTGCAGAAATTTTCCAATAATTTTTAAGTCAAGGGAGCTATTTAATAAAAATAGAAAGGTAAAGAAATAAATAGTTTAGAAAGGGTATTTTTGCAAGAAAATAAAATCTGAGGGTTAGCGTGCAAATAACCCCAAAATATTACATTAATGTTATATTAAAATGAAATAACAAATCCGGGAGGGCTAGTATGAAAAAATGTCTGCCTCACATGGGTTGCCATGTGAGGTGACCTTACGCAAACCCCGATGCCAATAGACAACAGGTGAGGAGATCCGATGCAATATTTACAAAAATATTTGAACGTCATGGAGGGGATTTTTTAATTTACCCCTTTAACTGGCTCGATTAGGTGCTCCTTTGCGTGCCACGTGGATGATCTGACGCTCCTCCATGCGCACTACTTCGACTGAATTCATGGGCCCTGATTAGATCTGGGCCCACTCCTCGATCTGATGGCTCTCGAAGCAGCTCGAGGAACTCAGAAGAACAAGTGCCTGGGCAAACTTAGATCGGTAAGATCTCCATCCTACAACCTCCTCCTTCATTGCTGATGGGTTCAGTCATCTCCTAGAGCCTCGCCGCATCAACAAGAGGTGTCAATCAGGTCCAGGCCCTGTCAAAAGGGACACGAAGCTGCAAGAAACTAGGAGCTCTGTTAAATGCTTCGACTCCTGCTCAAGGTGGCTGCAAGGCTCTTGCTCCTGCACAAAAAGACTCCCAGGGTCAAGGCGAAGATGCTCCACCCATAGGTGAAGCGTGTAGCACAGGGGAATGAAGGGGGTGGATGGCTCCGACGAAGGCTATAGTAGGAGCTTTAACAACCTCGATTCTTGCAAAATCGAGGGTGATAAATGAGGGAATTTGTGAAGGTGATGTGGTTTGAAAATGGGGTGGAAGAGAGGACGGAACTGGTCGGAGTACGTGTGGATTTGAGCTGGAGCTTAGTGCTCCAGGTAACAAAGATCCTAACATTAAGTTAACCTAAACCCTAATTAATTAAACCAACTATTATACTAAGAAGATGAATGGAAACTACAATATCAAAACTAAAGACAACATACCCGCTTGGGATAGGGAACGGAGAGGCTCGCCCGGTGGATCTCCGGTGAACTTGGATCACCATGATCTACACCCTTATCCTCGCCGACAAGGAGGGGATTCTCTTGTTGTCACTAAGATGCATCTACCTTGAGGTCCTATTTACATGCGTGAATCGGGGATCAAAAAAGGGAAAAGGGGCGGATGTAGTGTTTTATAGGCATGTGAAGGGGTGAAGTTCGAGGGGAGATTGCATACGATGGAGATGGAGTTATTGGATGACAGTGTGATGGAGAGGTAGAGAGAAGTACGGGGGAAGAGTTCGGTGAAGGAACCATGGCATTTCAAGCCTAGGTCCATGACAAAAATTTGAAGAAGTCAGAGGTCACGAGACCTCTAAAAAAGGGTGCGAAGAGGACCAGACAATTGATCAGGCGATCAACAGTCCGCACCTCCCGCTTGGTCCACTTGGACCAACTAGGAAAAAGATAGGGATTAATTCTGATTTTTATTAAATGATTAAAAATAATAGATGATTTTATTAATTTTAGTTGACATAAAAATGTTTGTAATTTTATGTACTATTTTATTCTGTTTTTTATTAATTTTTACACGAATATTTATTAGATATTAATAATTACATGTATATACATAGGTATTTATATATGTATTTGGTATATTTTATTTTTATTTTGTATTCTATATTTTATTATTTTATATACATAATTTCTATACTTATAACTTATTTGATTACATATTTAAATATTTTTCGTTTATTTTTCATATTTTATTTATTCACTTAAATAATTATGCACACATATTATATATGTATAGTTTACCTATGTATTTGAAACTTTTATCTATTTTAATGAATTTAAAAATGGTTTTATTCTATGTTTATTATTTACATGTGTTTCAAATAATATTTACAAGTATATAAAAATATAAGAAAGATAGAAATATAAAGAATAAATACATTGATTACTATATACATGTATACAGTACAATAGGAACCCCAAAACCAACTTTTGCATCTCAATTCCAAATTAAATGAAACCACCTTCATTAAATAGATAATTTAATTTTATGAACAATAAAGCGAGTTTTGTTAATTTTGAGTATGTATGGAGGATATACAGGTCCATGAAGTTTTCTTTGCAGCCTTTTGTTCTGTGTGTCCTGGGTGCATTGTGTAGTGTTTTTGAGTGCAATCAAATTTGTAAATTTCTTTGTATTTTTATGTATAAGTTTCATTCTAGGGTTTATTGATTTGAGGTATAAATAATGGAAAATAAAATAGGTCTCACAAGCTATACATAGGGTCAAAGAATTAGGGTTTGTAGAGTGTTTTCTCTACAGTTAGACACCTTATCTCCCCCTACTTTATTCCTTGTCGATCAAGTCAGAATGATGATTGGGTCTTGGGGTCTAGGATCACTCATTGTTTTTGACACTTCATTCTTTTTCTTTTCTTTCCTTTTTCTTCTATTTTGGTATTAAATACATTATTTTATATAGTGTTTATTTAGTGTTTTTGGTATCAATTATTGAGTGCTATTTTATACAAATTAATGCTATATACATGCATTTAACTAGTGATTTAAGGCGAAAAAGAAAAATAAAGGTGATGAAATGGAGGAGCTTCTATCGCCATGCTCGTGCTCAATCATGAAGCCATGCCTTACACTGCTCGAGTTGATTAGAGAATACAAGGAGGGATCAACACTTTACAAGCATTGTTAGATCTTGGTAATCCCTCGATTCTAAACTTTGGTTTTAAAGCATATTGCTACCATCTGATCTTCATCGCCAACCATAGCAGGCTCCACGTATCTGCAGCTACGCCTAGATCGAAGAATCGACGATCCATTGACCATCATTGATTGATCCTATCGGATAGAATAGGGAGCTTCACGTGGCCAACATGATAAGAAAGGGACATACTTATCTACACCCAAGGACATATTTAGGGGGGGGGGGTGGCAAGGAGGGGCACATGCCCACCTCCCCCCTAAATTTTGAGATTACATAATATATATTTAATTATTCTTTATGGATTTTTGTAGGAAACATAATCATAATATTTCTCAAGTAGAAATTACCTTTTGGATTATTTCTAAGGATAAAACTTATACATGCATTTCTTTCATTTCTTTACGGGGAAAATCAATAATCTTTACCAATAGATAATATATCATTTAACATAAAATTTCTACCCACCAATAGTAGATATTACCTTGAATCAATTGTTCAGATAATTTCTTAAACCAATCAAATTATAATGGACCTCTACTCAAACTATCTTTTTTGAATATCTATTTTCTAAGATCAACCTATAGAAGAGATCGATTTTCATCCAATCTCATTATCACTTATACATATACAATGTTTAATTCTCGATCTCAAAAAAAGCAAATTTTCTAAAAAAATCATTTATTGTCAAGTATCATATATTAAAAATTACTCCCATTTAGTATCAAGTACGTGGTCAAATGCACATATATATTCTTTATCACTGTATTTTTCTTCATTGACATATTAATATTCCTAGTTATTGGTAATAAAAAGTATAAAATCATGTATTTTTATATCTTTGATTCGATAAAAAATTGTAACAAGTGTAGTTTATATTGTAATTAATTAAAATCTAAAGAGTGAATTGAAAAAAAATAAAAATATTAGAATATGTCTAATTTTTAAAAATGATATAAATATCATTCACAAAAAATCTCGCCAGTGCGAAACATATATGATATCAATTTATATAAAATTGAATAAAAAACATACAATTGATTAAAAAAGCTCAAAATAAACTATTATTTACACGAAAACTAGATGATATAATCCTTCACAACTGTTGTTATATAATGAATAGAGGAGGGGAAGTATCCAACTTATCCACATATAAATTTTATATTCATCATCTCCCATCCACTCATTTGTCTTGAAACCTTAACCTGTATGTGTTCCATTGGCAGAGCCACTTGCACTCACCCATCCAAAACAAATAAATAACTAAGAAGGTGATGAACACATAAGTGGCATACAACTCAACAACATACTTTATTTTTCTAATGAATATGAACACATCATAATTAATAGACATATTTTTTTAAACCTTGTGTCCCCTCGTCAAAAATATTCTGGCTCTATCCCTGTCTACACCTTTGAATTATGAACACCATCAAGTGGAATGTGCAATCTCCCCTCACATTCTAGATATCGACCAACAAATCCGCGCTAGCAGGAGCTCTATTAAGTATCCACGTGGATTTCCTAGGGGTTTATTGTGATGATGTCCCTGCACTTAGTGGTAAATAAAGAAGCTCTATTTTGCTTTTTAAGTTGAATTTTAATAATTTCGTATAGAACCTTGGTTTTGAGCCTTCATTCAGACACATGTTTTAGCATTTTGCCAAAAAGGACGATTTTGATATTTAGTCCCTATCATTGAACTTGGTTTTGTATTTAATGGTGCATCATTGATTTTCTAAAAATCAAATAGCGAAGATAAGCATATTTTTCCCACTTTAGGCCTTTATTCGTATAAATTCTACCCTTATATAGGAAATTACTGTGATCTACATTTTGCTTAAAAATTAGCAAAAATGTATGTTCCATGTTTCTTAAAATAATTCTTTAGTGTCTTTAATAATTGATTTTATTTAATTCCATAAATAGTATTTTACCAACAAATCAAGTCCTCTGGATTCCTCATAAAAATACCTATTTGGTATATTTTTTATTTTCATTAATATTAGTTACGGATTAATTAGAATCAATTTACTAAAATTTTCTCTAGTTCACTAAAAAAAATCAAAAAAACATGTTTTAACCGACATAAAACACTAGATGACTTTTTTAGTTTAGTCTTATACCAAAATTTCATAGATGTTCTTCTGATGATAATAAAAAGTATTCCATCTAATAGTATTCAACATCCAGAAAAACTGCCAAATAAAATATGTCTCAAGCCAGTAAGAGTATCATTTCCTATTCGATCCCTTGGAATTCCATATTCAAAGGAGGGGATTTTAAAATTTAGGACAGATTTCTTGAGAATTTTTGATATTCAATGAAATCTAAAAAAAAATCAATCTAATTGGAAAAAGAAACTTCGAACCATTCCGTATATATTTTGAATTACGCCTTTTTATTTGACTATTTTCCTTTTCTTTTTCTTGGTAAATAATCCTATCCTAAATGAATAGGTGTGAAGCTATAATTGTAAACCATGATTGAATCCATGAAGTTTTCGGAATTATTCGTAATAAGATATTGGTTGTAATTGAAAAGGTCTTATCAATAAAATTTCCATTTGAAATCTAGGCATAATTATCAATCCATTCTATAAACATATGGTCCAAGTACAGTGCATTGACATTATCCATGTTGTATATTTGAAACAAGTTGACCTCATTGCTTCTCTTCTCTCATGGTAAAACCATCTTCCCATTGAGCCGATTAGCAGAATATTCTCGTAATATTAATGAACACGATGTACTTCTATTCATCGATAATATCTTTCGATTCATTCGAGAAGAATCTGAGGTATCTGCCTTATTAGGGAGAATGCCTTTCACAATGGGTTATCAACACACCATTAGTACGAAGATGGGATCTTTGCAATAAAGAATTACGTTCTCCAAAGAAGAACTTATCACCTCTATTCAAGTTATTTATTTTACCTGCATATGATTTAACCAACCTCTCTTCGTATATCCCTATCTATTGAATAGGCCCCATTTCTAGTTCTTCTTTGTTATGTTTATTCTACGTTGCGTCAATCCAACACAAACCCTTTACTTTAATTTGACTTATTTAGTTTTATTTATTTTCTCGACATCTTTTGCGATCTGTTTGTGTCAAAAAATACATACAAACCTATAAAATCATGTATTTTTTATTTATACATAATAACTTCTAAAAACAAAAAAAATACATTTCATACAGTTTTTAAAATCCTTAGTCTAGGAAAAAATATAAATTTGCCAAAATTACATTTTAGATATTTTTTAGATAATTAAGAAGTTAATTGGTATACCATCATCCTAGTTTTGATTGTACATTTTTATTCCCCCAAATATTGATTTTAAAAATCTCTAAAATTTGTGCTAAAATATTTAATTATATTTTAACTATCCAAAAATATTTTCTTTGGATATTTGCATTGTGGTCTGAGCTATAGTTTCGACTTGTAGAAATACACTTATAAGTATTATTCGTAGGTTTTAAAACACATTATGGCATACCTTGCATTTTGCATTTTTGTTGCATTTACATCTCATCTTGCATAAAAAATAATTAAAAAATCTCTCTCAAAAGCTTCAATTGTTTGTTGTCTTGGTAGGGACTTAGCCAACTTTTGCCTTCCTGTGTCCGACCTTGAGCTTGCTCAAGTAAAATAAAATTGACAACATTTACTTGATTTCTCATTAATTTGTGTGATTATTGAACTGTTCTCATAATTCAATTATTCAAGCACTCGACATAACTAACTAAGAGATTTTAGTACTTTTCAAATGGCTTCGTTGTCGGGAAGCAATTAGATTAGATTTTATTTTAGACAACATTGTGATTAGGGTTTCCATCCCTTAGGTAATCTGACTCCAGGGTTTTCTTATTTTTATTGTTGTGCTTATTTATTTATTTTCTCAATTTTTGTATATATATTTTGTTAATTCTCTCTAATCAATTTGTTCTTCTTATACGAGGGACCCAATTACTTGGAGCCGATTTTTTGGAAGCCAACGCAATTTGTGGTGACCAAAGGCATGAGATTTTGTGGATCGATCTTCCAAGAAGAGCTGATAAGATTTTTAATTTTGTGCAGTCATGTCGTGAGAGAGAGACTTGGCCATAGGTTGCATTTATGTTCATTTTTGTAATTAAATTGTAATAATTATATTTACCATGGTTACCATTTGGGATCTTGTGGTTGTATCCGGACTTGAACTTTAGGCCTGGTTTGACCACAACAAGGTGGTCGAGGTTTGACCACAACAAGGTGGTCGAGGCCTTGTGATTGCTTGGTGATTGTGATGCTATCTCAGGTGCACAATAACTTATTGAGCTTTTTCTAGGATCAGTTTGTGCTCATAAAATCAGGATCACACTTTACTTCTTAAAGAGACATACTTAGACTGCATTCTTTTAGTAAAAAAATTGTTCTTATTGTTAACATGATCAAAAGCATGATATATACAACATAATATTGGTAATATCATTATGAATCATTGCATTACAAATTAGTAAAAGGATAATCGAGCATTTCCGATTCAAATGATTATTATGATGTGCACGCAAGAACCAACAAAATCAAATGTTAAGCATTTTCATTATTCAGAATAAATAAATAACATGAGATCCAGGAAAGACAAAGTTATAAATACATTGAAGCAAATAAAGCGATAAATATATTAGATTAGAAATCACCGAAGTGTCCATGGAATGGACTGTCCTTGGAGAGGATATCACCCCCACAATACCAGACGTAGGGTCTGGCTATCCGCTCCTAGGATACAACGACACACAGTCTTCGTCTGCGCACACCGACAAGACCATCCTCGAAAGTACCTCAGAGAACTGTAGTCAACGAAGAAGAATGTTCGTCTGCAAGAGCAGAAGAACATGTCAGGGAGAAGGAGGAAGGATTTTTCTTCTGAGAGATAAAAAGACGGTGTCAGAGGAGGGGTTATAAAAGGAGGCTTGCATGCCCTAGCGTACAGTGCTTTTCGTTTTCCAAAAATGCCCCTCAACGGCGTGTCTCTTCGAATTCCGAAACCACGACTAAACAAGCCGTTTAGGTCGAGTTGGATTCTCATTATAGTCGAATACAAATTAATGCATATGATTAATTTAATCGACTCATCAAATAAAACCCACAGCAAACATATCAAGATCCGAGATCTGAATTGAAGCTCTCGAGACCGAGCCCGAGCTCAAGAAGGAGCGGAGAACGTACGCGTATGTGGTCCTCCATTCCTCCTCTCTACTATTGTTACAAGAGCTTGGGATGTGAACTCATATATAAGCTCACTTAAAATTTAGAAATACTAGATGTGGTACTAAACTCTCACCCATAACTCTCCCTTCAAATTTTGGGAATTCTCAACTTTCCCTGCAAACCATTTGTTTTCCCAATTAAAATCAAATTAACTCCTATTGTTATTGCATAGACTTTCTAATCAAAAGCCTAATTATATACTTTAAATACAATAATCCCCCATGAATTCAAAAATTTGAAAAGAGATTCAAGTAGAGTTAAAGGACATCTTTCGGCTGCCACACTTTGCTTTCAGTAGAGGTACCTTCCGGTTTGAACCTCTAACTAAGTTTACTATGTTCACTTTAATAGGAATGAAGTGAACTACGTCTTGAACTTCCGATCTTGGTGTTAAAGTATACGGTAAAAATAATAAAGTGTTGTTCTTGGTATAATCTTCAGGGTTGGTGCTCTTTAAAGGCAATGCACTTTTATCCCTTATCATGAGTGTGTTCAGGAAATATCCTCTTCCTTTAACCGCGGCCCACAGTAACACTCACATAGGTGGCGTTCTTCAAGGATGCATTGCTAACATCCTATCCAAAGGCTTGAATCCTATGCTCTTCCTATATTTGCAGCTTAAAAGCACTCAGGCATGCATAAGTATTAAGATAAGAGTACCAACCAGTTCTCCAAACAGTTTGTTATTACCACATTGAATCTACTTTGTGGGATCTCCACTCAGATAGGTTGAGTTACTACTGTAGAGGAACCCCCAATGAGTCTCAGTCCCATCCCAAGCCTAGACTTTAGGACTAAAGATCTATCAAGTCCCTTAGTCACGGATCTGCCATGTTGTCTTTGGATCCAACAAAATCCACATCCAACACTCCTCGAGACACCAAATTCCTTAACGTCTTAAGTCTGATTTGTATGTGTCTTCTCGTTTTCTGATTGAACTTTGAACTCTTGATCTTGGCAATTGTGGTCATATTATCACAATGTATTGAGATTGCATGAACTGGTTGACCTACCATGGGAATTTCTTAAAGAAGTTCCCATAGCCATTCAGCATCAATCCAAGTGGTGTCCAAAGCATATAGCTCAGCCTTAAAAGTAGACCGAGCTAGAATGGTCTGTTTCATAGAGCTCCAGGAGACTACACCTCCTCCAAGGATAAAGACATACCTAGTAACACCATTACTCCCAGTCTCCTCTATTTTCCCGATCCAGCTTGCATCACTATATCCGTCTAGTACAGATGGATGTCTACCATAATGCAAACTAAGGGAAATAGTTCCCTTCAAGTACTTCAGTACTCGATTCAAAGCCTCCCAGTGAGCACAATCAGGACACTAATGTATCTTCTCAGCTTGGCAATCAAGAATGAGATGTCAGGTCTCGTGCAGTTTGCAAGATACATTAAGCTTCCTATCACTTGTGAATACCTTACCTGAGTTACAAGTACTCCACTTTTATTCTTAAATAGCATTTCGGATGAATCAAAAGGAGTACTTACAACTTTGTAGTCTTGATATCCAAATTTCTTAAGTACCTTCTCAACATAGTGAGATTGAGAAACTACGATCCCATCAGCTGACCTTGTCAGTTTGAGACCCAAGATCACATCAGCAACACCCACGTCCTTCATCTCAAACTTGCTACTTAAGAATGCTTTAGTTTCATTAATAATCCTATTCAAACAAAAATATGTCATCAACATAATAACACAAGACAATACACTCATCACTTTCACCTTAGAATATACACACTTATCAGATTCTTGAACCTTAAAGCCACATGATAAAATGGTTTTGTCAAATTGCTCATGCCATTTATTTGGTGCTTGTTTCAATCCGTAAAGGGATTTAACAAGCTTGCAAACCTTTCCCTCATTCTCTTGAGTCATAAGCCCATCAGATTGATCCATATAGATCTCCTCATCAAGATCGCCAGGCAAGAAGGAGGTCTTCACATCCATCTGGTGGATAGAGAGATCATATACATAAGCCAATGTTATGAGCATCCGGATTTTCGTCATCCTAGTCACAAGGGAATAGGTATCAAAATAATCGATACCTTCATTTTGCCTAAAGCCTTTAGCAACTAATCTGGCTTATACTTCTCAATTATTCCGTCAGGCCTAAGCTTTCTCTTAAACACCTATTTTCACCCTATGGTAGAAGCATCCTTTGGGTAAATCAACTAATTCCTAAGTTCCATTAGCCATAATGGAATCCATCTCAGATTTGATGGCTTCCTTCCATTGTTTTGCTTCGGATGAAGCCATGACTTCCTTGTAGCTTGGTGGATCACCCTCGATCTGGTGGACAACAAAGTCACTGCCCAGATCCTTGTCTATCCGAGGTCGTTTACTCCTCCTTGGCTCAATTTCTTTAGAAATGTCATTGGTTTCAGGTTGAGTCTCAACCCCCACATTCGTTATCCTTTCCACTTGATCTGGAATAGATCCTGATGTGGAGGCAACATCATTAGTCAGATTATGAGGAATCCTAGTCTTCATAGGAAAGACATCCTCAAAGAAGGTAGCATCACGTAGTTCAATAATAATGTTGACATCTATGCCCGGTATCTCGGACCAAACTACCAAGAGACTATATGCATAGTTATTTTCCAAGTAACCTAAAAAGATGACATCAATAATTTTAGGACGTAGCTTCTTTCTCTTGTGTTCTGGGATTAAAATTTTAGAAGACAACCCCACACTTTGAGATACTTTAAGCTTGGTTTCATGTTTCTTCAAAATTCAAAAGGACACTTTTCATATGTCTTGGAGGGACCCTATTAAGAATATGACAAGCCATATTCAAGGGCTCTCCCCACATATAAATTGGAAGTCTAGAACTATGTATGAGAGCATTGATCATGTCAGTTATGGTTCTATTTTTTCGTTCTTCCATCCCATTTGATTGTGGTGAATATGCGGCAATAACTTCATGAACTATGCCAAATAACTTGCATTGTTCATCAAACAAGTTAGAAGTATATTCACCTCCTCTATCTGACCTTAGGCGTTTAAGCACTTTTTATGTTTATATCTCATCCTCATTCTTAAATAGAAGAATTTTTTCTAAAGCTTCATCCTTAATTTTCATTAGATATACATAGCAGTCTATATTGCCATCATCTATAAAGGTGATAAAGTATTTCTTATTGTCTCGGATCAACATACCATTAAACTCACAGATATCCGTGCACTAGATCCAAGATCTCACTATCTCTATAGACAGACTGAAAAGACTTCCTTGGTGTCTTAACTTGCACACGAATTTCACATTTTTGAGTTTTATCAATAGTGTGTTTAGGGATCAACTCTAAATTCATCATTATTTTAATTGAATTTAAGTTCACATGTCCCAATCTACCATGCCATAGATCACAAGATTCTATACTATTCACTACATGAGACATAGAATTAGAATATTCAGAATTTAAAACATTCATTGCATCAATGTTTACTGAATCACATCTAATTCTAAACAACAAATCAAAATCTGCCAGATAGCCTTTTCCATAAAAGATGTTATGTCTCAGAATGACAACTTTATTACATTTAAAGTTCAATTCAAAATCATTTCTAACTAAAATAGAGCCAGATAAAACATTCTTCTTGATGTCAAGAACATGCAATACCTTGTGCAATGTCCATACATGTCCAGAGGAGAACCTGAAGTTGACTTTTCCTGACCATAGCATCATGGCCGTAAATTCTCCATCTTCATAGTCCCACCACTGCAGGTCTGATAAGAAGAAAATAAATTTTTGTCAGAGCAAATATTTACATTGACTCCCGTATCTACGAGCCACTCATTTGGATCATGAATATGCTATAGTTCAGTTTTTACAGAGACATACCCCTCGCTAGTCCCAAGTCATACAGTGATCATATTCATTTGTGGACTCCCATCTGCAGCCTTAGGTTGAGCCTCTAAGAACGGACAATCCTTCTTCCAATGGCCATCTTGATTACAATGCCAGCAGGGTTTATTATTTGTCTTTTATGGATCTTGCCCTTTGATTTCATTTTATTATTGTTACCACCCTTTTCCTTTTTATCTTTGCCCTTTGAGGTCATAAAATTGACTTTAGCCTGAACATCAACATGGAGATCATGCTTTTATTTCCTGTATTCCTCCTTTATGGCGATTGTCATCATCAAGTCATCTATAGAAAATTTTCCCTTTCTATTTTTCATGGTCGTATCAAAGTCTTCCTAAGACTTAAGGAATTTTTCTATGATGCACATGACCTGAAACTTCTCTGGTAGTTTCATTTCATCATCTTCTAAATCATGGAGCAGGAGTAAAAACTCGTGTGTCTGTTCAGAAATCGACTTCCATTCAGACATGGAGAACTTCAATAACTTGACGATGGAGTATTTCTCAATACCGAGATCTTCGGTATTATACTTCCAATCTAAGTCTTCCCATAGCCCCTTCGCAGTCTGCGTAGATGAACAATATATATCAAACAACATATTGGACAAAGTCAACAAGATGCAACCTTGACATATACGATCTCGTTCCTTCCATGTGGATTGCACCTTCTGGTTATCGGATGTGGGATTTTCCATTTCCACTGTAGGATAATCGGTTTCAAGTATAGAGATTAATTCTATGGTAAACAGATCTTCATCCGTTATTGACAAAGCTTGAAGTTCTGACCACCGAATTTTTTCGGCATACCCGTCATATCCACCCTCGATTTAAACATCGTTTCCAACATGATTTTAAAATCGCTTCTGGATATCCTCTCTAAGATTATTGTTAACAGGACCAAACGTACGACATATACAAAATAATATTCAGTAAGATCATTATGAATAATTGCATTACTGATAAATAAAAGGATAATCAAGCATTTCCTATTCAAATGATTATTATGATATACACGCAGTAATCAATAAAACCAAAGGTTAACTATTTTCATTATTCGGAATACTGAAGGATATGGGGAACATCCTCAAGCGCATCACGGAAGCGTGATGATTACATCGAATGCGATCGGGAACGACTAGTCACACTAGTTGCTCGATGCAGCGGAAATTAAAATTTTCTATGTGACGAAACCACATGATCCAAGAACACTTCTCGGATCATTTCATCTAAAGAACAGACAAGTAATAGGATTACCTCTTGAAGCGTGGTTGCGATCGAGTCTCTAAACAAAGAGACCTCCTGTCTCAAGTCCGATCCGACGGAGGAGACGCTTGCGAGCGCGTGGATGAGATGCGTGCTTCTTGCAATCCTTGTTGATGATCCAAGTCACGGGTCTCCTGATCTCGACAAATAAGATATGACATCTTCTTCACGAGCAAGGCATGTCGAAGTAGACGGAGATCCACGAGTAAACTATCGGGCAACATAACGACAACGCTGCAACGATGGAGGATCACTCTAGGGCATCCATGGTGGATGGCCACATGAGAGATAGAGAGAGTGGGCGTGTAGAGAGAAGAGAGAGAGAGAGCATTCATTAATCATATCATATGAACAACAATGGATGCCTCTTCTTATATAGGGTTTTGGGAGTCCATGGATCCCAATCTATGGACAACACACAATCAGTGGTTGAGATTGATTTGTGTTTCTTTCAATGGCTATGATCTTGTTGTAAAAATACAACAACAATTAATTTAATTTAATTTAATATATATCGATAAATCAATATATTTAAATTCAAATTAAATCAATTAATTATCCTTGGAGACAATGAGGAGATAAACCATATCCCCTAAAAAGGGGGGACGGCTACAACATCTCATGAGATCTCATTATCTCATGAGATCTCATTACCTCATGAGATACCATTATCTCATGATATCTTCAGGATTTACAACAACAATTGTTGTAAATTATTTCACAAAAATAATTCATAATTATCTTGTGAAATATTGCAATCATGCCATTGGAAAAATGTAAATCACATTCACATCCCCAAAAAAATGTAATTATATTTTAATTAATCATCTAATGTGAATCCCATTCACATCAATGATTAATTAACAAATACAAATCACAATATGGTCTCTCTAATATATTATAATCACATTTATAATATATATTATTAATATGGATAGTGCTATCCATATTATTCATATCCATGATAATTAAATCGTATTTAATCATCTTGGATCTCTATTCTCATGTGCCAAAATAATATGAATCACATTCACATTATTTAAATATTTGATAATTAAATCACATTTAATTATCTCAAATAACTCTCCTTATAATATGAATCAAATTCATATTATCCATGATAATTAAATCACATTTAATTATCAATTTTCTCAATGCTCGGATACACATATCAACAATGAAATTATCCAATGAACTCTTTCAAGGATAATGCGCTTTCTCCGCAGATACTTGGAGATAAGGACAGGGCGATTGTATTGTTCCACGTATAGTGTCTTGGATGTTGAGATCACATATCAAATCCAGATCTTGGACCTCCCATAGATGCTTGATTAAATCAAGACCGCAAATCTAATCTTCTCATTACAACTGAATCACATTCAGATCAATGTCCAACATTTAGACCAAGATTAGTTACTTCTCTACTGAGAGGAGTCACTAAAATCCAGACCTGTTTCATCACTCCCTAGGAATGGAAGCGTCATGGTTATATAATCGTTTATGATCACATCACCCTCAGGTTTTCCCAATACCTGTATATCCTGCATACTGGAAGACTCAGAATAAACCCGAAGTATTAGATCAACTTTATACTGTCTACTTCAGGGTTTTATAAGTAAGTTTCTCATTTGATCATTGAGAGTTGGTATCGATCATATACTTTCCAAAACCATATATCATACCTCGGTCTTGATCATATACTTTCCAAAAGTATATATTAAACCTACAAATTGAGTCAAGCTTCCAAAGCGAGACGACCGTGCATTGAATTTGGTTTTTCCCAATATCTCATGAGTGAGCTCATGTCTTCCGGATCAGTAATGAACCTGTATGATCCCTTTGAGAGATCGTGTTACTCATATGCCCTTGCATGCACACCAGCACGCCGGTGTATAGACCTTGGTTAGGTCATCATCCTATTGGTCTGCCAAATGTACATACTCAGACATATAGTAACACATCTGTCTCCGGTCAGAGGATGCGTGCCTGTATCGTGACATCATACGATATAGGACTTTGGTTATCTCGATCTCGTTAAGTCAACTCTTTGACCCAAATAATCTGACACCTCCGAATCTCTATTCCTATGCAGAGGACTTGCATCAAGAGGTCGGTCAGATATCAGCCTATGTGAGAAAGGATTGCCATCTCCTACTCAGGTTGGAGATCACATCTTAACAATCATTTGACGGTGCTTGACGAGTCCTCAATCTAACCCTTTAGATATTCATCCAAGTACCGGCCTCTATGATTCAATTATTGAATCAACAGCTGTATGATTATTAAGATGGCCATGGTACATAAGCCTAATTGTACTAAGGGACCTATTATGCAAATTATTTATTCTTCATTTGAGATCAGGAAATGATATGTGCAATAACATTTATTGCATAATGGCTCGCCGTGGGCTCGCATGTACAACAGTCTCCCACTAGCCCAAAGAGCCATTAATGGGCTAATCATTTAAACCCACACTCATGTGACAATCATAAGCTATTTAGAAAATAGCTAGGTAAGCTGATCAATCACTCTCTTCCTATGAGACTACGCCAAGTCCTTTTATGGCAATTGCATATCCCCAGTAACAGTGCTCGCATCTAATGCGAATGTTGCATCTTATGCAACAAATACTCAATCTTGTTAGTTATAGTGTCCTTGACACTACAGCTTAATAATTATCATAACCAGTATTTCCATAATCCTCATCAGAATACCTTTATTCCTTGAGATCTCTATCTCCTAAGGCATCTACAGTTAAGACCTTTTAGATCTCTATCTATAAAGTCTTAAGTTTTTGAAGATAAGACTTTGAGATCACTATCTCAAAAAATCTTATCATCTATGAAGATTTTATTATTACTGCAATTAAGTGTTTTCTCTCCATAGTAGGATTAGCAACACTTTACTACTCCCACTGCATGGCAGATATCTGGCTTTTGTACACATCTAGCATACACTTAGCTTCTCGTAACTGATGTACAAGTACAAGCAGTTCGAGCATTCACTTCCTCAACTCTTTAAGGTGCTATCCCTTTAGACAGGTCAGTACCATATCTTAAGGGATGGAAGCATTTCTTAGAATTTCTAAGAATGGAATATGTCCAAGGTGTACTACAAATGTGACGGTCCCAATAGCCTCTTTTCTTTGCTTCTGAACACCTTCAGAACTAAGATCTAAGAGGTATCCTTGAAATCATATTTCAAGATATGAAATAGCCAGTCTATAAAACACTTATTATCATCTTTATATAATTTTAAATGATTAGGATATTATCTACATTTAGCATGATGAACACAATGGTACTCCCACTAAGCTTCACATGGTTCATCAAGATTCTATCTGAAATCATAATATTTATAATTTCATCAAATCTTATGTTCCAACTACAAGAAGCTTATTTGAGTCCATAGATGGATTTCTTTAGCTGTACATCTTTCTTTCCCTAATCATGAAGCCCTGGGGCTACTTCACATGAATATCCTCAAAGAGGCATTCATAGAGGAATGCAATCTTGACTTTCATCTCGAAGATGTCAAAGCCAAGTTGTGTAGCTACAATTAGCAATAATCCGATGGATTTAAGCATGGTTACTGAAGAGCAAGTCTCATCGCAAGCAATGTCTTCTCTTCCGGTGTGTAGCTCATGGCTACGAACCGAGCTTTAAAGGTTTCTACCTTCTCATCAGGTTCCCTCTTTCTCTTGAAGATCCATTTACACCTTAATGGGTCTAACCCTTATAGGTGGATCCTCGAGGGTCCATATACATCGCTTGTATATGAAGTCTACTTTAGACTTTTATTGCTAACTACCATCTTTCCATGTCATGATCCTCGGGAGATTCATCACATGAAGTCCGATCATTGTCAGACTCAACTGACGCATGAAATACATCCTCAAACTCATTTGAAGAGGTATTAGTGCTTCATCTTTAATTGTCCTTTTAGTTTCCGATTTCAGGAGCCTCATTATCTTCTTCGAGTTCCTATACTTCATTTTCATCTTGATTCTCAATAGTCTCAATCTTCTAAGAATCACATTCTCAGAGATGAGATCTTTTAGGAATCTCAAGTTCATAAAGTAGGTATCCAATACCTTCCTTTATTTTCCTAATGAAGTAGCACTCTCTAGTGCTCGATTCTAGCTTACATGCATGGAATCTTATTAAGGATATATAATATAGTCTCTAATACATATATATACTAGGAAACTACGAGGAAATTATGCTAAAATTCATCATTGATCAAATCATGTCACGCATGATCCAATTGTATCTCCCTACAACTCTATTGAGTTTTAGGTGTGTTAAGAGGATTGAGGTAGAAATGATATTCATATCTCCATAATGTATTCTTTGAATTTATCTAACAGGTACAAGCTACCTAGGTTAGATCAAATTCATTTCATCTTTCTTCAGACTTTAGTTCTAAACCAAAATTATGATATCTCTAAACAAATTTCAAAGTTTTCTTAGGTGAAGAGAAGAAATCTCATATCATACATAGTCATCAATAGATATCACATATCCATAATGTTTATTATGATATAGATGATCCGCATACATCAATATGTATGAGATCTTGAATACCTCGACATCTAACATCATTCGCAGAGAAGGGTGTATTGGACATTTTGCTTTGAATACTATATTCACAAGTATGTAAGATTTGATATTTTAGACATTCTAAAGTTTCATATCTTACCAGTCCATTGATCTCATCAACATACACATGTCCAAAACTTGATGCCAGATCATTGTCAAATGATCTTCATCCTCCTATTGATCTTTTAAACGTTTAATTTTCAGTTTTAGAAATCTCAATGAACCATTCATTAATTTTCTAATTTTGTGGAGTCCACTAGATGTTAGATTACTATCTGAAATATATCCATCATAACTCTTTATGATAGGTTTATTCCAGAATTCATGTTTGTTTCCAATATTTAGAAATAAACTATGAATGTATTCTTGTATCTAGGTCATAGAGACATTCTCTAAGACAAAGGGCTCTCCCACTGAAAATATGAAGTCCATCTATCCAATAGAGATTATTGCAACAATTGCATCAAAATCTATGTAGATGACTATTCAATCTGAAGATCAAATTCTCCAGTCTTCTAAAACATGTGCAACACATTGCAAGTGTTGTTAGAAGATTGAGATACAATGATTAGACTTTATCTTATCAAATAAGCAAGTCAATTTCAATGATCAAATGTAGATATAGTTTATTATGATGCACTATCCGAGTCCTTCTCTAAGGATTCTAGACAGACTTGATAGTCATACTATCAACACATCAACTCATTGCAGTATAGGCATTCATCCAACTCTTTGGATGTTATATGGAAGTCATAGAAATAAAGCCAACTCTTTTTGACTTTCCTTCCCACATGGGTCTGACCCACGCTTCCACTGTGCTCTCTTCATCTATAAACAACCATTGCTCAAGACAAAGGATCTCTTACGTTAAATTCAAAAGAATTCAATGTAAGAGCATTTCAACATTTATACATGCTTCAGTAAATTCATACAATATGAATATTATGAAGCTTCATGAATGACTAGAGTATAGACAGTAGAATGATGACACTCATCATGTCTATATCCATATAGACTCTTAAAACATTGGTTCAGGTAGATATCCAAACATTTTGAATACATCATCTCTTATAGAGCTACCATTCTGCCTGATGCAGAGAACCATGTCACTCATGATTAAATGTCAAGAGCACATATGTATACCAGAATATCTTCTTAGATTTTATAAGGATTATTCGACAATTACGATCACCATCGACATGTCACTTCCAAAGTACACTCGATGAAAGATCATGACTATAGAGACATAAGAACCCTAAGGTGATGTCTTATTGTCTTATTTAATTGTCATTCCTCATTAATATGAGGAAACTTGCACATTGCAACCTCATACATTATGTGTCCAATTGCAAGTACAATATCTGGATCATGAATCCAATCCATGATATTTTACTGGTTATTATTGAGTATAACATTGAGTGTGTTTTATGAAGGATTATCAGAAATAAGAAATTTACATAAGTGTATATATATTTATATATATATATTTCACTTTGATTTAGGAGTTTTTATATCAAAGTTGTCCTGCCTTGTCAACACTGAAAGTCCATTCCCTTAATCACTTTCAGTGTAAGAGATATACTTACCATTATATCTCAAGCAAGATCTGGGATCTCCTTCCTTATCTTTGTTACATCCCAATAATATGAGAACTTGTAACTCGGATAAAAAGAAGAGGGAACACATTCTGCCTTGCAACTCCAACTTGCATCTCCCAATTCAGTCTTTAACACCAGGGCCCACCACCCCTAAGGCGATGTTGACCCGTCATTAATTGAACCAACCGTCAACATGCTTAATACTCGCTATACGCAATCCAATATCGCCCCAATAATATGAGGACTCGATATTGGGGTCACTATGTATATGGCCTTACTCTTTCGAGAAGCGAAGAGGCCGATCCAAATGGATTGTATGCAGGAGATGTCACTTCGGACAGACATCTCCTACATACAATATCTGGCGACGAAACCCTTCACCTTGACGGGAGACCATGGATGTCACTTATGTGATCCTCCACATCATATTCAAATTCTAATTAACCATTATGAATCGTATTCATTACGATTAATTATTCCTAGGAAAATACACATCTATTCATAATAGAGTGTTTTTTAATTGGATATAATTAGCTTAATCACATTAAATTAATTATCAATCCAATTCAATCAACAAACTTGATTTTACTCGAATATATGGTATTATCTCAAAGTATGTATTAATTCGAATTTTAATAATTAGAAAAATACATCATGATCTCTCAGGCATCATTTGTTCCCTATCCGCTGTCATGGCCAGTACCGACGGGAGTGGGACAGACCGCAACTGGTGCGACCTGCTACCCAAACGCTCCCCGACTAGACACCATATCCTCCCGGAAAAAAATGCCGAGTCAATCACTTTGTACTTGAGATGATCATCGATCTTTCAACCGAAATTATACCATATAGTAGTAATCAAAACCATTTTGATTATAAGGAAATCTGCTAAACAAATTCCCAAAACCTATTCAAGTAACAAGTTTGATGAAAGTGTATCAAGCAACCAATTGGTGATCTAGATCTAATCTAATCATTCATTGGTTGAGGCAATGCCATTTAAGGGAATAAATATTATTCTAATATTTCTCAAATATTATCCACAATTATTCCAGAAAATTAACTATTAATTTCACAGTTTTTATTAAACGACAATCACAAGGTTTCGGATAATGATGCAATTTCCAGCAGTGACCCTCACTAACTAAAAATAGCATATCTCATTCATTTTAAATCCAAATTAAGCAAAATCAATTTTCAGAGATTGATAACTTGATTTAAAAATGAAACCATTAGATAAACACGCATTTTCAGGCATTTAAAAACCATAATTAACATCTTAATTACGTCTCTAATCTCCATCCTTGAAACAGTGGACATATGGTTAATAAAACGATCATATCTTGAGCAAACGGAATCCAATTACGCAAACTTAAATTCCATATTTTCCCTATTTAATGGGAAATATTATCAAGTGATAAACTCATGTTTAAACATTTTAAACAAGGCCGAAAAATTATCACAAGACAGGGCTGCGAAAATTGAAATGCTAAAATTTTCACGAATTTAAACGAGCCCAAATTTTCATAGCTTCGTGGATTATATCCAAAACCTCCATCAACCTGGCTCTGACACCACTTGAAGTATATGGGAAAAAATACTCAAGCGCATCACAGAAGCGTGATGATCACATCGAATGCGATCGGGAGCGACTAGTCACACTAGTTGCTCGATGCAGCGAAAATTAAAATTTTCTATGTGACGAAACCACATGATCCTAGAACACTTCTAGGATCGTTTCATATAAAGCACAAACAAGTAATAGGATTACCTCTTAAAGCATGGTTGCGATCGAGTCTCTAAATAAAGAGACCTCCTGTCTTAAGTCCGATCCGACGGAGGAGACGCTTGCGAGCGCGTGGATGAGACGCGTGCTTCTCGCAATCCATGTTGCTGATCTAAGCCATGGATCTCCTGATCTTGACAAATGAGATACGAAATCTTCTTCACGATCAAGCACGCCGAAGACGGAGATCCACGAGCTAACTATCGGGCAGTATAACGACGACGTTGCGGCGATGGAGGATCTCTCTAGGGCATCCATGGTGGATGGCCACATGAGAGATAGAGAGAGTGGGCGTGTAGAGAGAAAAGAGAGAGAGCATTCATTAATCATATCATATGAACAACAATGGATGCCTCTTCTTATATAGGGTTTTGGGAGTCCATGGATCCCAATCCATGGACAACACACAATCAATGGTTGAGATTGATTTGTGTTTCTTTCAATGTCTATGATCTTGTTGTAAAAACACAACAACAATTAATTTACTTTAATTTAATCTAATATATATCGATAAATCAATATATTTAAATTCAAATTAAAACAATTAATTATCCTTGGAGATAATGAGGAGATAAGCTATATCCCCTAAAAAGGGGGGACGGCTACAACATCTCATGAGATCTCATTATCTCATGAGATCTCATTGTCTCACGAGATACCATTATCTCATGATATCTCCAGGATTTACAACAACAATTATTGTAAATTATTTCACAAAAATAATTCATAATTATCTTGTGAAATATTGCAATCATGCCTTTGCAAAATATAAATCACATTCACATCCCAAAACAAAATGTCATTATATTTTTATTAATCATCCAATGTGAATCCAATTCACATCAATGATTAATTAACAACTATAAATCACAATATGGTCTCTCTAATATATTATAAATCACATTTATAATATATATGATTAATATGGATAGTGCTATCTATATTATTCATATCCATGATAATTAAATCGTATTTAATCACCTTGTATCTCTATTCTCATGTGCCAAAATAATATGAATCACATTCACATTATTTACATCTTTGATAATTAAATCACATTTAGTTATCTCAGATAACTCTCCTTATAATATGAATCAAATTCATATTATCCATGATAATTAAATCACATTTAATTATCAATTTTCTCAATGCTCGGATACACATATTAACAATGAAATTATCCAATGAACTCTTTCAAGGATAATGCGCTTTCTCCGCAGATAGTTGGAGATAAAGACATGACGATTGTATTGTTCCACGTATAGTGTCTTGGATGTTGAGATCACATCTCAAATCCAGATCTCGAACCTCCCATAGATGCTTGATTAAATCAAGACCGCAAATCTAATCTTCTCATTGCATCTGAATCACATTCAGATCAATGTCCAACTTTTGGACCAAGATCTGATTACTTCTCTACTGAAGGAGTCACTAAAATCCAGACCCATTTCATCACTCCCTAGGAATGGAAGCGTCATGGTTATACAATCGTTTATGATCACATCACCCTCAGGTATTCTCAATACCTGTATATCCTGCATACTGAAAGACTCAGAATAAACCCGAAGTATTAGATCAACCTTATACTGTCTACTTCAGGGTTTTATTAGTAAGTTTCTCATTTGATCATTGGGAGTTGGTATCGATCATATACTTTCCAAAAGCATATATCATACCTAGGTCTAGATCATATACTTTTCAAAAGTATATATCAAACCTACAAATTCAGTCAAGCTTCCAAAGCGAGACGACCGTTTACAGAATTTGATTCTTCCCAATATCTCATGAGTGAGCTCGTCTTACGGATCAGTAATGAACCTGTATGATCCCTTTGAGAGATCGTATTACTCATATGCCCTTGCATGCACACCAGCGCGCCAGTGTATAGACCTTGGTTAGGTCATCAACCTATTGGTCTATCAAATGTACATACCCATACATATAGTAACACATCTGTCTCCGGTCAGAGGAAGCGTGCCTGTATCGTGACAGCATACGATATAGGACTTTGGTTATCTCGATCTCGTTAAGTCAACTCTTTGACCCAACTAATCTGACACCTCCGAATCTCTATTCCTATGCAGAGGACCTGCATCAAGAGGTCGGTCAGATATCAACCTATGTGAGAAAGATTGCCATCTCCTACTCAGGTTGGAGATCACATCTTAACAATCATTTGACGGTGCTTGATGAGTCCTCAATCTAACCCTTTAGATATTCATCCAAGTACCATCATCTATGATTCAATTATTGAATCAACAGCTGTATGATTATTAAGATGGCCATGGTACATACGCCTAATTGTAGTAAGGGACCTATTATGCAAATTATTTATTCTTAATTTCAGATCAGGGAATATATTTGCAATAACATTTATTGCATAATGGCTCGCATGTCCAACAAGGACAAGATCCGGGAAAGACAAAGATATAAACACATTGCATCAAACAAAATGATAAATTGGATTGTTCTTAGAGAGGATATCACTCCCACAATACTGGTGCGTAGGGTCTAGCGATACGTTCTCAGGATACGACAGTACACGACATTCGTCTGCGTACATCATCAAGACCGTCCTCAAAAGTACCTCAAAGAACTGCAACCAATGAAGAAAAATGTTCATTCGCCAGAGCAGAAGAACAGATCAGGGAGAAGGACGAAGGGTTTTTCTTCTGAGAAATAAAAAGACGGTGTCGGAGGAGGGGTTATAAAAGGAGGTTTGCGTGCCCTAGTGTACGGTGCTTTCCATTTTTCGAAAATACCCCTCAATGGGCGTGTCTCTTCGTATTCTGAAACCGCAGCTAAAAGAGCCGTTTGAGCTCGGGCTCAGGAGAGTCAATTCAGATCTCAGATCTCGATACTTTTGCTGCAGGTTTCATTTGGCTCGTTTAGCTGCGGTTCGGAATCCGAAGAGACATGCCCATTGAGGGGTATTTTCGAAAAAAACAAAAAGCATCGTGCGCTAGGACACGCAAGCCTCCTTTTATAACCCCTCCCCTGACGTCGTCTTTTTATCTCTTAGAAGAAAAACCTTCGAGCTGGAGCAGAGCGCGCGTGTGTGGTCCTCCATTTCTCCTCTCTACTATTACAACAAGAGCTTGGGGTGTGAACTCATATATAAGCCCACAAAAGTTTAGAAATACTAGAAGTAGTACTAAACTTTCATCCATCACTCTCCCTTCAAATTTGAGAATTCTCAACTTTCCCTCCAAGACATTTGGTTTTCCAATTGAAACCAAATTAACTCCTATAGTAATTGCATATGCTTTCTAATCAAAAGCCTAATTAGATACTTTAAATACAACAGTTCTTCCCTCGCGTATAGAATTTCTTGTTTAGGAGCGGTTTTCTCGCCTTGCATTCATTTCGTATAAAAGTTTTCAATAATGTTATGCATCACCCATGAAAAGCGCGAGGAATCACTATAACCATTTTATCTGAGCACACATTACTGTTTCTTATGTTGCATCGGTTTTTTCTCACCCTAGGTTTTAAGACATAAAATTAAAGGGAACTGGAGTAAACATTAGGCATGAATTGTATTCAAATTAAGTGACATCCGCCTACTATTGAACGGAAACAAAAAAAGGCAATCTGATGAAGTCAAATTCCATGAGATTCTTGATTACTTTGGGACTGGATTTCTCGGGATTTGGACTAATCAACAATATTATTCAATTTAATAGGCATTCATTGCCTATACAAGAGGTTGTTGAATTGAGATAAACAGGATGTTATATAAACTAGGTTCATAGTCTCGATTGATATGCTGCTGCAGATTTTTTTATATGATCACTGTAGCGAACTGTGAGTCTGTGATGATTTTCTCCGTGACCATGTTATCGAATCCCGTTCTATGTTTTTCGTTGTGTTAGAATTCTTTATGAAAGATACATATGCATGACTTGGATTTTGATCTTTATCCTTCTTCTGATATCGAAAGGAAACACAAAAATATGAGACTCGATTGATGCCCAATCATACTCCTGTTCAATAATTAGGCTTAATATTTTTTGGTCAAATAAGTACCACCATATAAACGAGTGATTAGTCGTGTTCTTTCTTACATTTCGGGTTTTCATAAATTCTATTTAAAAATTAGTTAGGGTATTTTAATGGTTCATAGTGGGGAGCTTGTGGCAATTATGTTTCATGTGTACTTGTCATACTAATTTTATAGTTTAATTATACACAATTTAGAAATATAATCAACTCACAAAAAGAATAATGAAGACAAATTCAAATGCGCCTCTTCAAAATAGATTTTGTGATTCGGCTGTTAATTTATTTTCAAATGTAATCGCATAAAGAAAAGTTTAGTGTTTAGTAATCACCAAACAGATCATGGAATCTAATTGTTAACCTGCACAAAATCCTAAATTTCACACAACAACTAATTAACACAATAACTACTATTTCTTTAAGAAAAACTTGAGAATGAGCATCAACTATCTCACAAATAAAAGTAACACATATCTAATCTTCAACAAAGTTGAAGAAAAAATCTTATATTTCAATCGAACATAAATTCCAGAAAGACATCTTTTGACCTAACCAAATCCTCCGTGATTAAAGAATAATGTATGAAGAGATTATAGTCACTCAAACGTATGGCCAAGCTACATAAAGTTTGGGACTTTCATGGGAGTGATTGATAGTGATTTTACAATATCGATGGCAACATGACACCATTCGCTTCAATTCATTAATATTTAGTGATTTTACAGCATCAATGTCTATATAACTACCATTCACTAGGGATGAGCATCGAGTCAGGTCGGACCCATCTCAACCCAACCAAAGCTCGATTCAGTAAGCAGACTTGCAGGCTGGGGCCAGGCCCGATCTTCTGTGTGAAATCTAGCCCAAGCCCGAGCATGGCCCTCAAGTACTTGTGCTGGGCCTGGGCCAGGCCAGCCCACGAGTCTCCCACTCTTATATGATGAATCTCTATTGGAGCTTCTGTTGAGACACGACCTGTCGATATCGCATCCTCTCGGATACCGGTTGTTGGTGATACGAATCACC
The DNA here is from genome assembly GCA_037367405.1 of Ottelia alismoides. Lineage (NCBI taxonomy): Eukaryota > Viridiplantae > Streptophyta > Magnoliopsida > Alismatales > Hydrocharitaceae > Ottelia > Ottelia alismoides. The sequence goes on along the minus strand of JAZKJV010005062.1, from coordinate 736,279 downwards.
TGATATGGATGCGGATGCACAATCACAAAAGCACGTGAAGAAAAAACAACCAGATATAATGGTGGTTGGTCACCTCTCGCGACCACCGGAAAAGAAAAATCATTATAAATTAGAACGAGCACAACTCCCTCTGTTCCCTCGCTCTCTCATCTCTTTCTTCTCTCTGTCTCCCCTTTCTCTATAGTTACATTGTTCTCTGACTCCCCAACTCAACTTTTTGTCTGCTACTCTATGAGTAGAGCAGCGTCGCTAAAGTGATCGAAACAAGTTAGATAGAAGAAATTTATTTAGTTATTTATCCTCCTAATACTAATGTTCATGGAGATAAGTAGATGAGTGTGGAACCTAGGGAGGCAAACTGTAGACACTAAGGTAGTATAGTCTAGTGAAATAATTATTTTAGAGTTTTCTGAATTTTTAGGTATTTTATAAGGATTTTATGATTTTTATTTTATTTTATGTGTTATGAAAGTTTTTATGGTGTTTTTTATATACCAAAAAAATAAGGAATACATGTATATATTCTATATTTTTATTTGTTTTATCTTTTAAATATTTTTAATTTATGCTTTTAGATTTGTATTTATATATTTCTACAGATTTTAACATTTGGAAAATATATTTATAAAAGATATGAATAAAGGAATGAAAGAACATTTTATATTTTTAATATAGAAGTAATATACTCAAAAATTAATGAAGATAATAAAATTGTTATTTATTTATTTTATTGTTTATGTTGATTTTTGGAGTTTTTTTATGCATTTTATATGAATCCTAAAGTCGGAGCAATGAATTATATCATTACAAAATTATTTTTATTAGTTTCAAAATACAGAACAAAAAGTTTTGATTATATATATATATATATAGAATTCAAATACCTATAGATCAAGGTATTGTACGTAAGATTTTTTATTTTTATAAATTTATTACTGATTTTTATAAGTTTTTTTGTGTTTTTAAAATTTTAAGATTTTATATGATATTTTTATTTTCTTTTGGTTATTATTTAATATATGGTCATATGTATCTAAGGTATTCTTCATGGATTTTGAAGTTTATATGTACTTTTAAGAGTTGTTTTTTTATTTATTATAAATAATAAATATTTCTAGTTTTTTAAAACTATTTTATTACTGTATATATTATATAGTAAATTAAACAAAAGTCCCTGAATTATAGACCCATCAATGTGGTACCCAAACTTTCAAAAGTAACAATATGGTACCTATTGTATTGTTCTGATCTCAATGTGGCCTTTTACTAATGGGAGCAATGACAGTTTGTCCTTTGTTATTGAGATAAAATACCTCTAGTGAACAAAGCCTTAAATCCCACTTCGTCCCCCACAATTGCCTCCACCTTCCTGAAATATGGCTGAAGGGCGTGTGGGTTTCACAACAACAAGGGCTACACGGCGATGAGGCGCGACCAGCACGGGCCCCCGCGTAGAGGCGAGACCAGTGCGAGGGCTCGATAGAGGGAGTGGCCATGAGGGCTTGGTGGGGCCCTCTTACGTTGGTGGAGCTATCATACCGGTCTCATCCTTGCACATAAGAATCTAGTAGGATATTTTGAGGATTGACGTTACCATCCAAGACACATTGATCGCATTCCTCATGAACGTAAAGAATGAATAATGAGAGATCAATGGACATCTCGTACCGTGCATCCTAGGGAATGGATCGTCTACTATAGCGGGCAGTGTAGCAGATTCTGCAGCACTTGCTTGAGCCGCTCGATCATGATTGAGCGGTTCACACGATTTTACACTTTTTGTGGGCCCGTACCGTGCAAAATCGCGTGAACCGCTCGATCAAGATGGAGCGGTTCAAGCAGTTACTGCAGAGAAAACACTGCAGCTGACGATCCATGCTATGCATCCCAAGGCAATGATTGGTCTTGGAACATAGATTATGAAAGAGTGTTGTTGGACACAGACTCGTAAACATGTCGCACCACGCCATGTTCACAGCACAATCCAATGCATCTCACTATTTTGTGTCTAAACATGAAAATGGCTCGAAGTTTCGTTTCGACATGTCGAGCCTAGATGGCTCAATATAACTCTTCTCGGTCATGTCTTCATCAATCGGTGCGTACCCTTTGTAAAAATGTAAAATGCATTGGCATCAAACCGACAAGAGCTATTCCTACCATAAATCTCCAAATGGATTTCTTCGAAGGAAATTTTGTTTAAGTTTTGTAGGTAAAGCTCCTCCCCACATTCTTCATGTTTCCATCTTAAGAGGCTTCGTTTTCCTCCCTTGCAGCTTGACATTGAATCGTCCATATGTCTTCACATGGGATTTTCTCGTGGAAGATGGGGATATGTTGCCATTCCCGTCTCCGCAATCATCTAGGCAGCGAAAAGAACTTGAAAGGATCATTCTATCAAGATACTATATGGTTCGCCAGAACTTGAAAGGACCAATGCATTTTGCATGGTCACGCCCTCCTCCATCAGTGGAGCCCTCATGTTGGTCTCGCCCCTACACCGGGCCCTCGTGCTGGTTGCGCCTCGCTGACGTGGAGCTTTTGTTGCTATGAATATCACATGCCCCTGGAAGCCCTACTTCGGGAATATGGGGCAATTATGGGGACGAGAGTAGGATTTGGGGATTTAGGGCTTTGTTCACTAGGGTTATATTCGTCCGAATAGCAAAGAACTTAACGAACGTCACCTGCTCGCGTTAATAAAGGACCGCACTGAGATTAAAATAATATATTATGTACCATATTGTTACTTTTAAAGATCGAGGTAATACATTGAAATTAAGTGTAAGTAAAAAGGAACTTTTGTGTAATTTACTCTATAGTATATTATTAGGTATTTGGGAAAAATAACTGTTTTGTTTTTATTATACGTGTATCATAGGGATTTTTTTTAGATAATTATTAAAAAATTCATAATTAATTAAATAAGCATCAAGGGAAAAAAATTAAAAAAATAGGCATCGATCGGCACCTGAGGAGCCGATTTGGGGCGCCCCCTCCAAATCGGCACCTCAGGTGCCGATTTGGGCGATACCCGTTGGGCTCTACTCCAAATCGGCACCTCAGGTGCCGATTTGGGAGGGAGAGTGCCGTTGGATTCACTCATTCTGCATTCTGAAGTGCGATTGCTGCTCTCGATCGACTAATCTTATTCAAGTAAGAATAAGATATTTTTGTTTGTAGATTTTGTTGTGCGTTTTTTGCAGGGTTTTATCAGTGAGGACGCTATATACATCGGATACCAGATTATATTATTAACTTTTGGATAACATTTCTTGTAGAAGACACGCATCTTTCAGGTAATTTTACTCAACATTTTCTTAAAATTTAACAAGTAATTAGTTGTGCAAAATTGATACTTAGTTAAAACATATTTCAAAGTAATTCTTGTTTATTTTTAATGGTAAATCATTTGTCTATGAAGTAATCTAATGATGTTGGAAAATAATAATTTTAAATGTAATATGATTTTTTAATGTCACTCACATTAGACATTTTATGAACAGATTTTTGTAATAGTTATTAAAATCGAATTTAATTAAGTAGGGAGTAGACATTTTATTAGGAGATTTTTGTAATAATTATTAAAAAAATTGAAATTAATTAAGGACAGTAGACAATTTATTATGAGATTTTTGTAATAATTATTAAAAAATTGAAATTAATTAAATAGGGGGCATTAGACATTACATTAGCATTTCATTCATTTAGATTTAAAAGTGCACATATTCATGTTAAAACTACTGTCATTTAGATTTGGAATCGAGCGTCGAGAGGGTCTCTATACAGCGCTGGCAGGACTCACTGTGGTGAGCACCGATGAGCCCCCAAGACCGGACTTTTGGATTCCATTTCTGAGTGATTAGTATATCAATTAAATTATTAATTATTAAAGATAACATCCGACTGAAATGTTAATTAAACTAATTGTTACATCCGATTATTAAGTAATTGTTTTGTGTAATTAAACTAATTAAATCATTATTTTATTCGTATAGATGGCCTCCAACACTGCTCATGTCTTAATATATTGGGGAGGATCGATTGATGTCTCTGATGACCATGTAGAATATATTGGGGGCAAGAAACGGATGGTTACATTACCATGCCAATTAACATACATTGGCTTACTGTCTCGAGTTTCTGAAGTCACTGATCTCCCGCTCGACCAGTATATACTTACATTAACTTGTAAGTGGTTGTATGAGGGATCAACTTTCTTTGCAGTACCGATTGACGATGATGAATCAACATTAGCAATGTTGAGTTCAATCGTCGATGTCAGATTTATCCATCTTTTTGTACAAGCTACTCCCTTTAATATGGAAAATATGCCGTCATCTTCGAGGTAAAATTATTACATTCAAATTATAGAAAAATTTCACCATTTATATTTAAACTGACAAAAATTTAAATTAATCAAGCCAACAAATGAGACCATGTTTGAGGATATCGAAGGGTCATCACAAGTAAATGTAGAAGATGACTTAGTGACAGAAATATCTGAACAAAATGAGGAGTCCGAAAATGACGAGTCAGAAAATGAAACTCAAACATTAGAAGAAAATGAGGAGTCTGAAAATGACGAGCCAGAAAATGATACTCAAACATTAGAAGAAAATATTGGTGGTAATACTTGTCATGATTTTGGATATGGTTCGCTAGTTCTAGCCGTAGGTAATGAGGAAAGGGGGAACTCATATTCTGCTAATAACGATGATGCTGAAGAAGAACCGATGGAGGAGTTGCCGAACGTTTTTGATCATGAAATCGCAGAAGCAGAAGATATAGTATTTGTAGAGAGTGAATCAGAATCCACCGATGATTCCGGATTAAGTTATTGGTTAGGTAGGAGTTATAAGTCGAAAAGGGATCTGCAATACGATTTACAGAAATGGAGCATGGATAATCATGTGCAATACAAACCCAAGGCGTCAAACAAGAATATTTTGACGGTTGTTTGTATTTATGATGATTGTGGGTGGCGTTTACATGCATCAGAAAGAAAATCGCGAGGAGATTGGTACGTTTCAGGATATAGGGGGAAGCACACATGCAGAAATCCTGTCCTTTTAGTAAAACATCGTCAATGCACTTCTGTTTTTGTAGCGCAGTATATTTTATCTTCCTTTAAAGCAAAAGTTAGTATGACCTCAGGAGCGATAATGTACAAGATAAAGGACGAGTTGAAAACTGAAATCAACTACATGACAGCTTGGAATGCTAGACGTCGTGCAATGGATATAGTTTATGGAAATGAGGTTGAATCATATCGTGATCTCCGGAGATTCATTCGTGCTTTAGAAAGACATAACCCTGGCACATATACATGGTTCAAGACAGTAGAAGGCCAAAACGCCAGCACTATACATTTTCAGAGAGTGTTTGTAGCATTTGCAGCTTGTCGTAGAGCGTTTAGATTTTGTCGACCTGTTTTGTCTATTGACGGAACACATTTATACGGGAGATACGCCGGTCACATGTACGTAGCCACAACAATTGATGCCAATAATGGCCTTTTTCCGTTGGCATTTGCCATTGCTGAAAAGAATGAGAATATTTCGGCATGGGGCTGGTTTTTGAATTTATTAAAACAAATTATCGATCGTCGGGACATTTGTTTTATAAGTGATCGATTTCCTGGTTTAAAGAATGCTGTACGTGGTTTATTTCTACCGGAAGAGGGATTCACGTATCATCATTGTCTCAGACACATGCGTGCAAACATGCAGAGAGCCGGTCATAGGAATCGTACAGTTCTAACCCGTTTCTACGCTGCTGGATAAGAACCATGTCAGAACAAGTTCAACAGTATGATGCGTGAAATTTTTATTCTAGATAGAAGTGCTTTCGAGTGGATCGGATCTCAGGACAATGGCGATCAGAGATATTGGGCATTAAGTTTAGATGATGGACATCGTTATGGACATATGACAACCAATTTATCTGAAAGTTTTAACGGTGCCTTTAAAGGAGCACGTGGTTTGCCAATTATTTCTCTCATCCTAACAGTATTTATTAGAATAAATGGTTATTTCAATGATCGTCGTGAGGAGTCAGAAGGAATGACTACATATTTGACTAAGAAATATGAAGAGTTGTTAGATAAACAAACCAGGGAGGCAAGAGCATGTCACGTTGAAAGATATTCGTTAACTCAGTTTCAAGTCCGCGATCGTGATGGATTTACACATGAAGCCAATCTAAATGGCCGAGAAAGTGAGTGCATGTGCGAGTTCATGCAGATAAAACACTTCGTGTGTCCACATGTTATTGCCGCAGCTGCAAATACTCGTACTCACGTAGATAACTACGATCTATGTTCGCAGTACTTCTCCAGCGATTATTACAGTCAGGCATACAACTCGTACTTTCATCCCATACCTGATAGACGTTATTGGGGAGAAGAAGATGCTATTGTTATGTTACCTCCAAAAATGGGAAAGAGAAATGCCGGAAGACCTGTGCAGGGAAGAATTAGAAATGAAATGGACGAAATGTGCTTCCGACCGAAATTATGTAGAATCTGCAAGCAACCAGGACATAATAGATTAAGTTGTCCACGCAGAACATAGGCACACTTGCATTTGTAAGGGTAATTTAATTTCATTTTAATCTATCATTTTCCTTACAATTTTATTGTTATTTTTTCATGATATTTGTGATTATTAATGTAGATGGCACATTTGGATAGGCTTCCTGGACCAGTAGATACCTCAATATTGTATATGCAGAATGACCATCGATCATCACAACCCACTAGTTCGGTAAGTACTTTTTATAATTTTTAAAATTTACTAGTTCGGTAATACTGTTTCTCATTTTTTTATTCAATATATTTTACAGATTCGATTTGTAGAGCATAATGAGTTACTGAACTCCATTTCTGACAAGAAGAGTAGCGTAGTTGAACGATTAATAGAAGCGTCTGGTTTTTCATGTGTGGTGAACATGAGAAGAGTCCAAATGGATCCATCATTACTGACCAGCTTACTAGAGAGATGTAGACCTGAGACACACACATTTCACCTGCGCTTAGGAGAGGCTACTATTACTCTTCGGGATATGGGATTAATTAGTGGTTTAAAGGTTGATGGGCCACCTGTAACTGGTCCGGATTCTCCGCCTGGTGGATGGGATGCAGAGTGCATGAGTTTGTTAGGAGTAGTACCCACTCGGATAAAGAGTGGAAAGGTGAAGTTGTCTTGGATACGCGACGTCTTCTTTAAGACAGAACATCCGTTGCAAGGTATTGATGACGAACAACAAGCGACCCGTGTGGTTAGAGCACTCATTTTTTATCATATAGGATGTAGTGTACTTGCAGACAGCAGCGGAGATATGGTGCCTCTAAGGTATGCGTTAATGATTGACTGTATTATATTACTAATTGTTGTTGTATTCTTAGGTTTGATTAATTTTTTAGGTACCTATTACACTTACGTGAACTGCAAGAATGAGGGCACGGAAGTCGTCAGCTAGACCGCATCCTCCAGGGCACGTTCCAACGCATTCAGAATAAATGTCCAAGAAGAAGAAGAAGAAGACAACACATGAGGAGACTCACAAAAAATTGGGAGATGGAGGGAAAGGAAACGACAAGGGAGGTGGTGCAGGAGGTGGAGGAGGAGGTCTGAAGGGATTTCTGAAGATATGGAAAGTTTAAGTTATTGTAAATTTTTTTCTTATTATTTGTAAACTCATATTTCTTCTCTTATGAATTTAATAAAATACTTGTAATTTTTTTAAATTAATTCATGTCAAGTTGTACCTTGTTGAGTTCACATATATCAATGATAAATGATGTTGTTCACACTCTCAATTTTTTATATTTACTACAATATTGTTGACATGTCAATTATAAATATTCTAAGTATGTATCAATAATGAAGAATATACTAAAAAAATAGAGATATACTTAACATTTTACAATAACGTTATCGGGAAGAAGATGAGACCATGAAGCTCTACTGATAGATCAAAAATAGTGTGATGAAGGAAAATATTGATAGTTTATTAAATTTATTTTATTTTTTAAATTTATTTATGTAATTCCTCAAATGTACTCAAATGAACATAAATATAATTGTAGAATAATATTTTGTAAAATTATTTACATAATTCCTCAAAATATTTTTAAATTATTCATATCTAATGAACATAATAATAATTTGTAATCTCCGGCAGTACTGAAATTGAATTACATTGTTAAAGGGATTTGATTTGTAAATTGTCCATTCCAAATCGGCACCTGAGGTGCCGATTTGGAGGGGGCGCCCCAAATCGGCACCTCAAGTGCCGATCGATGCCTATTTTTTTAATTTTTTTCCCTTGATGCTTATTTAATTAATTATGAATTTTTTAATAATTATTTTAAAAAAATCCCTGTATCATATTACAGTGTATATTGGTAGGCGTGTATTTATACTAAATTAATATATTACACGCTGTATTTAATGTAAAAGTACAGGTGAAGTACGGGGCCACGTGATCAGCAGATGGAAGCTGTATGCAAAAGCACAAATATTTGGGTGTTTAGATGCAAGTTTCCAACTGTCACGTGTTAAGCACGAGTTCGTGCTTAAAGCGACGAGTAGTCCAGATGGAATCGTTGATCTCTGATTGGATGGTTGTGAGTGTTGCGGTCCTAATTATCCACGTGGATAGCTTCGAAGCGTTGGATTGAACTAATCATATGGCTGGAATTAGTCGTGATCCAAATCAGCCTGCTTGAGATTAATCAACGGTTCCTGTGTCTCGAGTGTTCGTCCCCAGTCTGCAGAACTCTAGGCAGCGCAGATGAATCAGATGTTGACGATGATTCGCTTGATCGTGTGTTGCGTCAGGTACATCAGATGTTCGATCATATATTTGGCTGCTGTGGGAACTCCTGACGGTGATATACTCCCCAATGCGGCGGTGGATCTCGATCTCAGAAGATTCTTCGTGGGTCTGCAGGCGGTGGTTCTGATCAGCAGCAGTTACTCGGTGTTGATGCTGCTTCCTTTGCTACTCTCAATCTGAAACGGCTCCAGGGGATTCAAACAAAGGGGCTGCTAGTATTCGATCTCCCGATGAAGCTCAATGTTGTCCTCTAATGCTCTGTTGCAGTACGTGATGCAGATCTCTGGTGACTCGATTCCAGGTGCTATGTTTTCAGGCAGTGAATCTGTCGATCGGCTGTGACCTGCAAGTTGCAAATCTAAGGCTCCACGATGTGATCCTCGGCTGGAGTCAAGATTAAACATTGAGTGGGGGAGATATTTTTTCTAATTAATGTAATATAAACAACAACAAAGCCTTTTCTCACATTAAGTAAGGTCAGCTATGTGGATTATTTGCCTCCAACCAGATCTATCTTGGTCATTCTTGGCTTATATCTAAAAAAGTAAGATCTCTTCGTATAGTCTCATTCCAACATTTCTCGGGCCTTCCTCGCCCTCTCTTAGTCGGCTCAACATCCCAAAAACTCGTATCTCCTAACCGGTGCATCAGCTTACCTCCTTTGCAAATGGCCAAATCACCTTAAGCGATTTTCTCGCATCTTATCATCGATCGGAGCTACTTGGGTAACCAAATTGATTTCAATTAGGAAGCCAATTGGATTAGAGGAAAAGTGGATAATTCTCAAAATTGAAACAAGATGAGTTTGGGTGTAGTTTTTAGTACAACATGGTGTAGTGCTAAAACTTTGTTGAACATATATATAAGTTCTTATCTCAAGTTCTTGTAGCAATACTAGAGAATAGGAATAAAGGACCACAAACGTGCGCGTGAGATCCACTCCATCTCCAGTGGGGCTCAAGAGAGTTAATTCAGGCTCCGGCTCTCGTTCTCGCTCTTCGTTCTTCCACCATGAGGTTCTTCTGTTGCTCTCTCTCTCTCTCTCTCGGTTGCAGTTTTCTGTGGTACTTTTGAGGAAAATATAGTCGGTGTGCACAAATGAAGATCGAGTGTCACCGTATTCTGGAAGCGGATCACCAATACCCTATGCTCTAATATTGTGAGGATGATATCCTTTATAAGGAAAGTCCATTCAAATGAACGCTTCGATGATTTTTGACCTAACCTATTTACTATTTTGTTTGCCATAATTATTTTATTCATTTACCTTTCCCGAGTCATACCCAAGATCTTTGTATTGAATATTCAATTGGATTCATGTTATGAATTTTGAATGGTTGATTGGTATACTGATATTCTATTATGCGATTAAAACAATTTACGTGAATTTGGATGATTACTATTTATTTTATGCCATGTTGAATATGGTAACAATAATCTTGAAAAGGATATCATGAATTAAGATTCATATTATGTTTGACACAATGTTTTAAATTGAGGGTTGATATGGCCGGTATGTCTGAAAAATTTGGTGGTCAGAACATCAAGCATTGGCAACAACACATGAAGATCTGGTTGACCACCTTAGACTTAATATCGATGCTTGAAACTGAATGTCTCATAGTAAAAAAGGAAAACTCTCACCTGATAGACAAAAGACACGATCTGCATGAAAAGAATGTGACCCTTTATGTAATCTTTGCATCATGTTGGCTCTGTCCAACACATTATTTGACATATAGTGTTAATCCACACAGAGTGTGAAGGGGTTATGTGAAGAACTCGATAGAAAATATAATACAAAAGATCTCGATATAGAGAAATAATCTCTCGTTCTGTTATTAAATTTTTCCATGGTCAAAGGAAAATCTATTTCTGAATAGGAACACGAGTTTCTACTCGTATTCCATGGATTAGAAGATACCGAAATTAAGCTTCCAAAGAATTTTCATGTGCATCATCGAAAAATCCCCAAATTTGTGGAAAGACTTCGGTATGACCTCGAAACACAAAAGAGAAAATTTTCTGCAGATGTCTTGATGACAACAATCGTTGATGGGAGGCATAGGAAGCAAAAGCTTGTGGTTCCGGTTGGTATTCAGACAAAGGTAAATTTCATAACCTTGAATGGTAAAGAAAAAAAGGAAAAAACTAGGAACAACAAGGAAAAATAAAACTAAAGGTCAACATCCAAGAAAGGCAAAGAATAAACCCTATTGGTAGTGTAAACAGGTTGACCACTGAAAGAAGGACTATCCATCTTTAAAGGCTCAATGAAAACTGCAGATGAGAGTCAACAGTGAACAAATTAGTGCGGGACTTTGGGCTAGTGAGGGCTATGTTTCACTGAAACCTGAACTATATCATATCCATGACCTAATGAGTGACTCATGTATATGGGAGCCATTGTTCATATCTGTTCAGACAGAAGTTTGTTTTCTTCTTATCATACCAGCATTGGTGGAATTACGATCAGGTTGCTAGGGTCAGGATAAGTTAATTTGAGCTTCTCCTCTAGACGTGTGTGGACTTTGCAAAGGGTGATGCATGTCCTTAATGAATCACCATATCACTACTCAAATTACATCAAATTGTAATATGAACGACCAATGGGTCAACATGATCTTGCTAAAAGAATCTCCGTGAAGAGAGTGAAGTGTAATTTTTTACCTGGATAAGTCCATTATCGAACACAAGAATGAAAGATAACTAGGTTATTTAACCAAGGTTTAAATATCTAGGTTAATGATTTTAATGTTATCTAGATTAATGTGGATAATAAAGATATATGCATGATCTTTTTATAAGTTTAGGTTTAAGTTAAAATGAAACAGAATGAATGATATGTACTATATAACAAACATAAATAATGCACACAAATAACTTCTGAATTACATGTTCAAATATATACCTTGGTCTATAATTATGAAGAAAATAGATGCTAATTTGAGTGATTAATCAAATTGTAATCAAGGCATCTAGGCCCCTAAGTATATGGACACATAATCCTATTTAATCGTAGTTAAAAATCAATTCAAACTACTTCAATACTCTCTTAAATGGGAGACAAATATCAAAAAGATAATTTACATATATGTATACAATGTTTAGAGTTAAAATTAATTCTAGGCAAATTGAATACAAATAAACAATTAAGGAACTTGTTCTGTAAATTAATCTATATCAATACATCAAAATCGGAATAAACAATACACATTTAGATATATCATGAAAATACGATTCCAACAAGATCAATTTCATTAATTTTGGATTTCAGATGCAAAATATATTAAATACTCATTTTGGGGACATATTTACAAAGAAAACATGTAAATGATTACTTAAACATTACAAAAAAACAGGTCCGCATAAAGACTAAAAAGAAATAAAACAGAGCTAGAAGGGCTTATTTGCTAATGCTCAAGGATGGGGGGCTTATCTAAAGATATGAGATATCAGTTGGCATGTGATGTAAATAGCCCAAGCACAACATGTGATGTATGTGGGCCTGGACTGAAATGCAAATGGGGAGAACTAGACATGCTTAACTGCAAATCTTCCCAAGTCATGCATGCTTAGGCACGTGAGGTCAGGTTCGATTGGAGGCCCGAGCCATTGACAGGCTCATACCATGTGGGGCACGTCTGACACTTTGGTGTAGGGTCAAAAAACCCAAGGATGGAGGCACGAAGGCTGGTTAGGGCTTGTTGTGGATCGTAGGATCAAAGCAAGATGATATGATGTGATGGTATCTACTTCTCCCCTCCTCAAAGACTGGATTCCGACAAATGCTACGGAGCTCCTCTATTGTCTTTAGAGCTCGCTATAGATTGTAGGACGAAGCTGGATCATCGACAAAGGTGGAAGATGGTCTGTAGTGGAGCTACAATAGTTGGAAGGGCTAGACGATGTTTGTTCATCAAAGGCAGAGCTCGAAAACGTTGAGGTGTTCGAACCTCTGATCATTGAAGCCTCGAGGTACTTAGAGTGGTTAGATAGTAGCCCAAGCTTGTGTGGTTCGATCTACGATAGAAAGTGAGCGGAATGGAGGGATGAAGAGAAGGTCCGGAGATGATGCCCTAATGGGTCACCTTTCTGTGCAAGAAGGTGAACTTGATCAAGGTGGAGAGGGTAGAAGAAAGGGTGTACTTAGAGTGGTGCATGAAGATGTGTGATGTACGGTGAAGATGGATGAGTGATTAGATGAAGATGAAGGTGTATGTGTGCGCTGAACAAAAATGGAGAAATCAAAAGGGGTGAAGCATGGGGACCTACTTGTAAATGAAGAAGGAATTGGATGGTGGAACACCATCCTGGGATTGAAGCTTTAGAGCTTTAGATTGTCGCTTGACATACACGACGAATGCGTGAAGTTCGAGATGTGACAGATGGTTGCGACGAAGGTGACAAACCTCTAGATCTTGTCAGAGATAGAACCTCAACCATTGCTCAACTTTACTCTCTCTCTATAACAGGAGACTCGGAAGTTGTCGCGACCCCATTTCCCGGGCCGTCGGATCCTCCCATATCCGGATCTGGTTACTCAGCAATAATTTATTCAGCAATCACAACTAACATTCAGAAATATACTGCAAATAAAAATACTCGGAAGAAAGTATTTCAACACTTTTCTATTCACAAAATAAAGTTCAGATGATACACTGTCCCACTATAACCATTACATATACATCAGCTTGAAAGGAAAAACATACAAAAGATTACTAACTACCTTAAAGAGTAAAGCTACTGTGGCTGGCTGGATGTCTAGTATGTAAGCCGGATGAATTTTTAAAGTCCTTGCGATGGCTCACCGATACCTGTTGGGTTTTCCAAAAATCATAGGATAAAAATTAGCGAATGCTAAGTCACGAAGAAGAGAAAAGCAAACAAATTGTGTAATTTTTCCAAACTTGATATCACAAAAATTTATTCCTTCTCATTAATTTAAGTCCTATTCCTTTCAATTCCACATCAGGGATTAGTCCAGGGGAACCCCACCATTCTTGGACTCCGAAGCTGTGGACACTCCGGGATTGGAGATTGTGTTGATCTTGGTAAGCTTATGCCGCCGCATGTCGCCTCGACCAATCCTCCAATACTACCCTGATAATTTCCTTTTCTTTTATTAAACAAGATCTCAACCCTCAGCCTGGAAAATCAAATGAGCACACCGTCCTCGAGGACTCGGTTGCTTAAAACCTCAGGCTAACATTTAATCATATAACCTAGCGGCTTTAAATACATATTATCGTGACCCAGCCGCTATTGAATCACCTGTGCCTCCACATGGCACGACCACATCTTCCGTCGTTCCAACCCGAATATATTGGCTCCCGATGCCACGCGTTGCAAAACATTCAATTTGTGCGCACTTATCATAACAGGGCAACCGTGTACCACCTAGGTAGGGAAATGCCAATACGGGTTCCTTCCGACAAACCTACAGGTTGCATGCCCGACCTGTAGTTCTACTCCCAGTCATCCTTAACGTGACACACAATCCTTTTCAGGATCCAACTCAAACCACATCAATTCACATGCTGTAATTCTTTCATTAAGTCATCGATTTGCATAATCAACAATACTTAGTATAGACTCACATATATATTATTCATATGCATATATACTCGTATTTATGCCTGTTTTAACTCCCAAACCCAAACTTTCAAAGCCAACGCATCAATTTGATGCGTAAATCTTATTTTAGTGGGAATCACAAAGCAATTCTTCAGACTTTTTCAAAAATAGCCAAAATTAGGGTTCTTCGTAGGAAAGAACACAAAATCAAGAATTTCAATAATTTCTTATGAAAACCCAACAACAAAAGGAAGGATTTCGTTACCTAATCGAGCTCTCTCTCGTGTATGCAAGGCTTTATCGAGTTTCATTTTTAGAAAGGCTATTTTAAGGCTCCTGAAAAGATCGAATTTCATTTTTCGTATCAAAACGCTAAGAAACTGTTAAGAACACAAAGAACGAACGAAGAACGCGAAGAACGCGAAGAAACGAAGAACGTCAAGAACATATTTTCTCTTAAAATTTCGGCAGAGTTTCCCCTTATATCGGGACATATTTCTCGGAAAATTTCGGCAGAGTTTCCCCTTATATCGGGACATATTTCTCAAAAAATTTCGGCAGAGTTTCCCCTTATATCGGGACATATTTCAAAATAAAAACGAAAAGAGTTTCCTCTATAAAATCAATCGAGAGGAAAATAACAACGAAACTGAAAGAATATACTCAACAACAAGAGATAAAGAACCGGTAGACACCACACATCTTAGGTGAGTGAACGTGTGACGAATCACAGGGTCACTGACGTGCATAGCCGTCCGCACCTAAGTAGGGTATTACATAGATTTCTCCATCAAAATAACTATAAAAGCATAATGCGAAGAATAAAAACATAAAAGATGGAGAATCGGTAGACACCACACGTCTTAGATGAGTGAACGTGTGGCGAATCACAGGGTTACTGATTTAGCCAAGATTCGGTGGTCGTAAGTTCCACACAAAGCGGGAACTCAGTCGGTGTGTTGACCACACTAAATCTCAACTAAAGTCAACAATTAACCCACACTATAGATCAAGCAATTATAAATAAATGTGTAGTCAAAATTTATTTTTAACTCTGCACAAAAGATGTATAGCAAGCAAGTATGTAGAGAGTTCGAACACATGGAGCAAACATGGTAATTCAAATAAATGTGTGTGAGTGAGTGTGAGTGTGTCTACACTATGCAAGCAAATAATTGTTTTTGTGGGTTTTTAATTTTTTTTTATATTTTTTGGAAGCTTTTTAGAGTTTTAATATTTTTAGGAGTTTTCTTTTATATTTTTTTTATGAATTTTGAACTGAAGTTAAAACATACTAAAGGAAAAAAATATATTTTTTTGGGATTTTTCTGGAGTGTTTTTATATTTTTTTATGGTTTTTTCAATGCAAACAGTGCTGAAAATGGATGTTTTTGATTTTTAATAAATATTAAAATGCAAGAAATATGAAAAAAAATAAAAATATACCGTTAAACTACTATGCAACAGAGACCTAAGTTAATTTTTGTAGATTTTTTAGGGGTTTCTAAAGGCACGGATCAAATACTAGAAGCGTAAAGAAATTGCATGCTTGTAGGGGCTTTTATGTAATATGCAATAGGTATGAGGGAAAAATTGCAATTTCTCCACAAAATAATAAACTGAAAATAATGTTTTAGCACTAAAAACAAATACTCAAAAACCTGGGGGCTTCCCTGCAAAAATGCCAAGTCACGTGCGTGCAACACGTGACCTGACAGGGGTCAAAAAACGTTACTGCAAGGTTCTGGGGGGGGGGGTTTGATAAATTTCACAAAAGTCAGGATACTGCAAATGAAAGATTAAATAGTTCTTGCTAAATACAAAAACGCGGGGGAGATAACTGCAAAATACCCCCACTAAGCGCGATCGGACGGCCTAGGCGATTCCACGTATGACACGTGTCGCGCGCAGACGGTACGATACCCCTTCGATGCTTGCGGCCACGATTAGAAGCTGCTCTGTTGATCCAACGGTGGATAGGCCCGCACAATCCGACGGTTGCTGCTATGCGCCAAGAACAAGCCGCGATCCGACGGATCCCGTCGAAGGGGGAAGAACTGTGAAGGAACTCGTCGCTGGCGAGTTTGGTTTCGGCGTAGGTCCGCCCTCCGTTGACCGTCTCCATTTCCAAAAGCTCGCGAAGCCTCCTGGGACGCCCCTCTAGCTGTTGACGGCTTCAAAATGGTGTGAGGCACGCCGACAAGCCGCTACGACGTGGAAGAACAGGAGCTGCTCCAGGTCGTGTTTGCTTCAGCGAAATCGATCCCCAGGAGGGGTCTTTGGCACCGGGACCTGCAAAGAAGATTCACGACAAAAATAAAAGGGTCCAGGGCCAACAAAAAGGTGTGGGTGGCAACGTGGTGAGGTTGGTGGTTGCCGGCAGAGCTCAAGAGCTCCGGCAGGTGTTCGATCGTGAGACTTACGCTAAATAGTTAATTAAAAAGCAAACTAAGTATAGAAGATGGAAGCTGAGACTTATGGCTATCTAAACTACGAGATCATAGAGTGAAAACACCTCAACTTGGCCAGGGCGAAGGAGATATGGGACCTCACAGCCGTGGATGGCCGGAGATGGATTGGAAGCACCTCCCGGCCGCCGAGCTCGCTCCTTGGGGCTGGAGAAGGAGGCTGTCACCCTCCTCCCACCGGAGCACACGCGCAGGAGCAAAGCTAGGGGATAGAAAGGGTTCAAAGTGGACTGGAGGTGACTGGGGTACTTTTGAATAGTTGGCCAAGGGGCGAACTTCAAGACACGCTCACGGGAACGCGAAGAAGATCTTGGAGGATCCACTAGGTCGACGAGGATCCCAGTTGTACCAGGTACAAATTTCATGAAGGAGCAATCTTCCCTCGAGCCACACATCAATGGCGAAAAAATCAAGAAAGTCGGGTCACGGGCATTCTGACATGCAGCAGGGAGAAGACAGGAGAGTTGACCAGCGGGTCAACTTTCCTAGTCACCTGGTTGGTCCACGTGGACCAACCAGGAAAATCCCTGGAAAAAATGCTTATAAAATCAATTAAAAATAGCAAATAAATTTATTAAATTTTGGTTATAAAATAAAAAATATTTGTAATTTTATGAAGTATCTTATGGTGATTTTTATTTAATTTTATTATGTATATTTTTACAAGTTTACTTTTATACCCTTTATAGGTACAAATACCTATGTATTATATTCTTTTATTTTTATTGTATGTATTTAATTTATTTATTTATGATTACTAATTTATATAATTATAACCTACTTTTATATACATAATTATATTTTTATTTTATTTTATTGATGTGTTTTGCATATTTAATAAAATAGAATTAGTAATTATACAGGTATGTATATAGGTATTACACCTAGGTTTTGTATATACAAGTATTTTTATTTTGTATTTTATTTGTGTTTTTATTCTGATTTTAATATACAAATAAATTATAAGTAATATTTACAAAATTATAAAAATATAAAAATACAAAAATAATGAATAAATAATAAATTGAATATTTTATTCTGTACCAGTATACAATGAGGGTCCAAAACTCAACTTTCAAACTGTAGCTCCGCCAAATGCGAAACCACCGCCATTAAATAGCTTATTTTATTCTATATACAATTAAAGTGAGTTTGATGCATTTGGAGTTTTCATTTGTGAGATACGGGTTTGGGAAGTTGGGATTCTGGATTTTTATTCAGACCATAACTTTTTATCTGTACATTATTTTTGAGTGAAATCAATTTTATATTTTTCTTTATTAAATTATCTACAACTTTCATGTACAAAGTTTCTTTATTTGATGTATAAAAAGTGGAACCAAAAATAGGTCCCAAAATGAATAAAGAATGAATAGAAAGTATAGGTATTTATACTGCATTTTTGACCTTATCTCCCCCTACTTTATTCCTTGTCGACCTATTCATCAAGATGCCTAGGTCTCGGGGGTTTGAGTCATAAAATATCTACAATATTTTATTCTTTTTCTTTTCTTTTCTTTATTCTATAATTTTGGCTTTAAAAACCGCATTTTATACAATATTTACATACATAATGCATGAATGCTAAAATGCCTATATTAAGCCTATTTACCCGCATTTACTAGGGTTTTTTAAGGCCAAAATGATAGAATAAAGATGATAAAATGTAGATTCATCATCCCCCCTATACTTGCCTTTGCAAGTCCCTAGCAAACACTTATGCATTAAGTGCAAAAAGAAAAACAAAGAAAAGAAAAAGAAGAAAGATGGACTAAATTTAATTGTCAAACTTGTCTTCACAAAATCAAAGTTTGGAGCTTAAGTCGGACCTTTGGAGTTTTAGTGCGGACGGAACCTTAATGAGAACCGAATTTGAAATCCAACAGTCCCTGAGAATCCCAAAACTCTGCTCAAGTCTCCTCAATAGCCAGGTCATAAATATCTCAACTCATACGCAAACCCTTATGACTATGAAGCTGACTCGTACAGTGTGAGTGATGGTGGCTCTTCCCAACTAGAATGACAAAGAGACTGACTTCTCCAGTATGACAACCCAATGATTCCCCAATCCAACAACTCCATCCTCGAGGAGAGGGGTATTCCCTTCTAAGTTCAAGTGGCAACCAGCTCAAGAGGAGGGGGTGAAGAGAAGAATGGACGGTAGCCAGTGTAGCTACCTATCCTAGGATGCACGACCAGTGTAGTCAAGTCATCCAGCTGCAGGCTCACATGATTTGACTTTGGAACTCAAGCTTGCTTATTGACTTTACAACACATGTACATACTTTTGCAGGCATTTATTTTTGTACAGGCCTGTCTCTTTTCTCTCTCTCTCTCTCTCTCTCTCTCTCTCTCTCTTTTTGGAATACTATTCACAGCAACATTTACATAGGGAGTTTTTCCTCTTGAGCCAGTAGACTATCCTTCTTTTGAAGCTTTATTACAACCCACACTCTCCTGTCTTTAGACTTCCTCATCACTGGACGGGTTGGGGTGCACTTCCCTCCCTAGAGGAGGACAAGTGTTTCCACTTGTGTGCGTCTCATACCGGCAAATCCAATCCCCTCACCACTCTAACTGAGTTGAGCCATGTGAAAGGTGCATGTGTCCAAGTTAGGTCATTATCAACAAGAATTGTGCATGTGCTCCAAAATACTCTACTTAGGCAGTCAAGAATCCATTGAACCCAGTCTCATGATCCTCAAAGAATTAAGTCAACTAGACCTGAAGTACCTCAACCCCAGTTCCTATAAGGTTCCTGTTATTAGGTAGATTTTAAGGTCCAATCAAGCTCCAATCTTCGGATTTTACTTAGACTCGTTCAACTATCAAACTCAATCCGAAAAATGCTCATGCTATGCAAATGATACACAGAAAATATTTTTGTTATGCAATTTCCAAAGATTTTGAACTTTTTATGGATTTTTGAAAAGATTATGATGCATATGCAGATGCATTTTTTTGTATTTTTCAAAAGATTTTTCGAATGTTTTTGGATTTTAATTTTGCAAATGTTTTGGGATTTTTTTGAAAACAAAAGGTTTTGGCTAAAAACTAGGTTAAAAAATATGTACACGGGAGTGCTTCTTATATATACAAGAAGTGGATTTTAGAATTTACAGGGGTAAGTGGTTAATTTTATAAATAAATAAATAAATAAATATATATATATAATGGATTTTGGTGAGATGTATGTATTCCTCAAACTTATTTGACACATGCTTTTCACACAATTTTTGAAAACTATAGTCCAAAATAATTTTTACAAATATTTTACAAACATGTACACACATTTGAAAATCATTTTGCAAAGGTTTTCAAAACACTATATATAGATTTTTCAAAATATTTTTGCAACTATTTTTCAAACCATTTGCAATTCATTTTTCAAACATTTTATTTCACACAAAGAAAATAAGTTTTACAAAACAAGCATTTTTACAAAGGTTGAAAACATGTAACAAAATATTTTCAAAATAGTTTTCAATAGATGTTCACAAAGATTTTCAAACTATTTTCAAACATTTTGCAAAAAACATTTTCACCTGATTTATTAATCAGTAAACACAAAAAGAATTTGAGGAACAAAACACCTTTTTATTAAGGATTTTAATGAATTTTAAAGAATTTTTAGCCATATTATTAGGAAAATACGAAAGTACGAGTTATGGCTAAAGTATATACGTAGTATATACGACCCCCCTATACTTAGCTTAAGCTATGTCCTCATAGATCAGAGAGAAAAGAGAAGACATAACTCGTACTGAGTATAGGAAAATCTAAGGAATGAATGAACGAAGAAACAAATGAACGAATGAGAAGTTGACCGTCCCCCCTATACTTAGGATCAAATAATCCTAAGTATAGCAGACTGTACACAAGGCAGGGAGGGTCAAGGGTGGGAATGAACAGATCGTACTCAGATTGTCTCCTCCTATACTTAGGGTAAGATATCCCTAAGTATAGACAAGAAGAGGAGACAATGGAGAGGATCGAAAAGAATAGAGATACTCGGGGTGCACACCCCCCTATACTTAGGACAAAGTATGTCCTAAGTCTAGAAGACTGTCTACAAGGGGCGACACCTTTTGATAGATAAAGAGAATAGACAAGGAAAAGAAGAAAAGAAGAAAAGAAGAAAAGAGATGAAGATGGAAGAAGAGATCGTGAGGATGTACATACCGCTCCCCCTATACTTAGGGTGAAAGAAGCCCTAAGTATAGGCAACGACAGGAGTAATGAAACGGAACGATGAAAGAACACTCGGCTCGTCCACCCCCTATACTTAGGACAAAGTACGTCCTAAGTAAGGCAAACACGAGAATGGGTGGACGAGCAAAACGGGAGAAGGACGAAGATGAACATAAGAGGATATACAATAGAGGTGGATGTACACATGATCAAGAAGGTTGAAAGCGAACCTTCTTGCGGGACCGCTGAGGAATAGATCTGGTATGGTGCAGGTCGACATCGGGGTCCACAGTGGACGGAAGCCTATCAGGGTCGACAGAGTGAAGGTCCTCAGGGGCCCTAGTGTATGAAGGCACAGACTGGTGAGTGGGAGAAGTACGGCTAGGTCCGGACTTGGGAGTCTCGCTAATATCAAAGTGGAATGGGACGAACTCCTCATCATCAGAAGTAGTGTACTCAGAGTCGTCCTGCGAGGTATCATCCAGGTCAAAACCAAAAGGCACGAACTCATCAGTGGAAGTAGTCTAACTCTGTTCGTCCTCTATAATCTCAACCGGATCATCTTTCTCATTAAAAGGCCCGAATTTCTGAAGAAAAGCAACTAAATCAAATTCGGCCTTAGTCTCATCAGTATCTACATGGACAAGAGCGGACTCATCAGTGGAAGTAGTCAGAGGATGTCCGTCCTGTATAGTCTCTAAATCTGCCCTCCGCTCAATGGTATCGATCGTGTAAATCCCGCGGATGTCATCAACACATCGCCAATCACAAGAAGCAGAAACTCCAAGGTCTATGCTTTCCGAGACTTCCTCCTTGGAGAGGAATTCTCGGGTCTCACCATCAGTCATAAAGAAAGTCTCTCTGATATCCTCATATAGATCATAGTCCTCGGGGTCAGCCAAGATAGGTGGTCATATCAGGTGCAGGTCTCTGGTCGGCAGTAGGTGCGGTGATCAACACTTCGCTCTCGTCAGCAGGACGGAAACAAATCTTTCCTGATCCGTAATCAATAACGACCCTCGCAGAGGTGAGGAATGGTCGTCCCAGGATGATTGGAGAGTGCTCCCCCGTGGAGGTCTCCATGGGCAATACGACAAAATCGACATTGTAGCTCATGCCCTGAGTTGAAATGACGGCGTTCTCAAGGATACCCTTCGGCCTCTTAATAGATCCATCAGCAAACTGTACGATCATCCTGGTTTTCTTGAGAGGCCCTAAGTGAAGAGACTGTACCAGCGAGAAGGGTATGATGCTAATCGAAGCACCGCCGTCCAGGAGAGTGCGATCACAAGTATAGTCCGAGATGGTGCAAGTGATGAAAGGTGTAGCTGTGTTCTTCTTCTTGGGAATGGGACGGTGTGTGTGGCGTGGGCAGTGGCCACGGTCAGAATGTGACGCTCAGATCTGCTCCTCCGCTTTCTCTTCTTGGGAAGAGGAGCAGATAAATCAGTCATGGCCTGTTGAAGTGGGGCACGGATAATCTCATGTATGGTGGCCACCACTTCGGGTTTAGTCAACATTTTTTTGAATTTTTGGACCTCCTCCATACAAGGGAGAAAGTCGGAGTCATCATATACACGAGGCATGCCAAGAGCAGTCTGTACAGCGGCATCCTCGGGGTAAAAGGTGGGGCCGGGTGTGAAAGGTTGTGTGGTCAAATGGTCTGGCAAGTGGACGCTCTCCTCACAGTCTGACTCGATCATGTGTCTCCCGAAATCTTTTTGTGTTTTTAAATTTTTCTCATTTTTTTGTATTTTGGGCGATTACAAGATCTCATGGAAATCCTCGAGTGAACCCATATCATCAAATGGTGGAATATCATGGTCGCTCTTATTGGTACTAGTGAGGTGGTCAATCCTCTGTCTCATATGATCCATCATCTGGGTCAAGTGCTCAAGGGTGGACTCCATGAAGGGTGACTCCAACAGCTCGGCCTCGGGTGGATGTGAAGGTGGAGAATACGGAAGTGGAGGTGGGTGTGGATAGAAATCCAAGGTCTGATACTGTGGCTGAGGCGAATATGTACAAAAGTCAGGAGCAAAGTCCTTCTGGAAAAAGGAGGTGGACCAGCTGGAGTGAACGAATGGTCCGCAAAGTCGGATAAAATACGCTCCAGTCGGCCATCTCGAAACAAAAGAAAATGATCGGGAGAGCCCGACGGGCAAGTAAAGATAGTGGAGAAGAAAGGCGCAAGTGCGCAGGAGCGATCTAGGACACACACAAAACAATCACAAGCAAAAATGAAAATAAGTCAAACCCTCAATTCACCTACTCAACTCGGTAGAGACCGAAAAGTCGATCTTTTTATCTTGTCTGTTTTAGAGTTAGGTGAGAAGTCAAAATTACACAAACACTTAGGGGGCTGAAAATGGGATTTGGACACTATCCTTAGTGTGTGCACGAGCAATGTAAAACAAAGACAATGAGGGGATTACTCGCCCCAATACAAGGTTTTTCTTTTTGATCGATTTTAGGGTCAAGTAATATTAGCAGTCCCAATTTTATTGATTATCACTTTTTTGGATTTTTAATAAAAATGCACGAGCCTATCGGGGAGTCAATTCCTTTAAGCTCCTAGGTGATCAAAATCAGAGGTAGCGTTGAAAAAGCAATGCAAGCGTCAAATCAATGATGAATTCTAAAAAGAAATGCTCACCTTGCCTCCAGCACTCTACATGCAAGGATGCTCAACAGAATTGAAAACCTATCTATATGAAAATGCAAAGTCGATGAAATCGCCCTAAGTTCAGAAATTGCTATTATCGTGAAGAACCACAAGCTGACCACCAATCCTCAACCCAAGAGTCCGGTCTAGTCTCACCCCTCCTCCTCTCGACAAATCGAGTTCAGGAGAAGCGCTTGGCGGGGAGAGCTCGCGGCGTGACGGATTGAAGATGATGAATCAACTGTTTAAATTTGACTAAGTCCAAACGATACTATAGGAGCATGCAAGGTATTAGGTGTTTGGCCTTAGTCTATCGCACGCAATCCTAAAACTACGGGCTCAATCACACAAAAGAAATAAAATCGAAAAATCGGAAAACAAAGTAAAAAAATGCGAAGAAAAAGCGAGAAAGTCGCAGTGAGCTCCCAAGTGAACAATCACTTGGAAATTAGGCTCAAGAGTGTCCAATGTCCTGGGTACCTGTATTATTACAATAAAAGTGGTCTCTCTCTCACTTGAATTACAAAAAATAAATGCAATAAAATAAAAGCTCAGAAGTCGTCTTCAAAATTCCCTCCAAGTCCGCCTTGGTGCGAAGCCAAAGCCGCCTCACGTGGTTGCACGAGCGCTCCTAAAAAGGAGTGCCTCCCTCGATCCGCGTAACTCGCACAAAGTCAAACAGGAGGGTGGTCAGACAATTCAAATGATATATCAAAATAAAAGAGCAAAAATAAGCAAAAATAAAAACGCGAAATAGACAAACAATCACAATCACAAACAAGACCCGAACTAAGCGTTGTTGCTCCCCTGCAACGGCGCCATTTGATTTAGCCAAGATTCGGTGGTCGTAAGTTCCACACAAAGCGGGAACTCAGTCGGTGTGTTGACCACACTAAATCTCAACTAAGTCAACAATTAACCCACACTATAGATCAAGCAATTAGAAATAAATGTGGAGTCAAAATTTATTTTTAACTCTGCACAAAAGATGTATAGCAAGCAAGTATGCAGAGAGTTCGAATACAAGGAGCAAACAGGGTAATTCAAATAAATGTGTGTGAGTGAGTGTGAGTATGTCTACACTATGCAAGAAAATAATTTTTTTGTGGGTTTTTAATTTTTTTAATATTTTTTGGAAGCTTTTTAGAGTTTTAATATTTTTAGGAGTTTTCTTTTATATTTTTTTATGAATTTTGGACTGAAGTTAAAACATACTAAAGGAAACAAAATATATTTTTTGGGATTTTTCTGGAGTGTTTTTATATTTTTTATGGATTTTTCAATGCAAATAGTGCTGAAAATGGATGTTTTTGATTTTTAATAAATATTAAAACGCAAGAAATATGAAAAAAAATAAAAATATGCCGTTAAACTACTATGCAGTAGAGACCTAAGTTAATTTTTGTAGATTTTTTAGGATTTTCTAAAGGCACGGATCAAATACTAGAAGCGTAAAGAAATTGCATGCTTGCAGGGGCTTTTATGTAATATGCAATAGGTATGAGGGCAAAATTGCAATTTCTCCACAAAATAATAAACTGCAAATAACGTTTTAGCAATAAAAACAAATACTCAAAAACCCGGGGGCTTCCCTGCGAAAAATGCCAAGTCACGTGCGTGCAGCACGTGACCTGGCAGGGGTCAAAAAACGATACTGCAAGGTTCTGGGGGGGTTTTGATAAATTTCACAAAAGTCAGGATACTGCAAATGAAAGATTAAATAGTTCTTGCTAAATACAAAAATATGGGGGAGATAACTGCAAAATACCCCCACTAGGCGCGATCGGACGGCCTGGGTGATTCCACTTATGACACGTGTCGCGCGCGGATGGTCGATACCCCTTCGATGCTTGCGGCCACGATTAGAAGCTGCTCTGTTGATCCAACGGTGGATAGGCCCGTACAATCCGACGGTTGCTGCTATGCGCCAAGAACAAGCCGCGATCCGACGGCTCCGGTCGAAGGGGGAAGAACTGTGAAGGAACTCACCGCTGGCGAGTTTGGTTTCGACGTCGGTCCGCCCCCCGTTGACCGTCTCCGTTTCCAAAAGCTCGCGAAGCCTCCTGGGACGCCTCTCTAGCTGTTGACGGCTTCAAAATGGCGTGAGGCACGCCGACAAGCCGCCGCGACGTGGAAGAACAGGAGCTGCTCCAGGTCATGTTTGCTTCAGCGAAATCGATCCCCAGGAGGGGTCTTTGGCACCGGGACCTGCAAAGAAGATTCACGGCAAAAATAAAAGGGTCCACGGCCAACAAAAAGGTGTGGGTGGCAACGTGGTGTGGTTGGTGGTCGCCGGAGCTCAAGAGCTCCGGCAGGTGTTCGATCGTGAGACTTATGCTAAATAGTTAATTAAAAAGCAAATTAAGTATAGAAGATGGAAGCTGAGACTTATGGCTATCTAAACTACGAGATCATAGAGTGAAAACATCTCAACTTGGCTGGGGCGAAGGAGATATGGGACCTCACAGCCGTGGATGGCCGGAGATGGATTAGAAGCACCTCCCGGCCGCCGAGCTCGCTCCTTGGGGATGGAGAAGGAGGCTGTCACCCTCCTCCCACCGGAGCACATGCGCAGGAGCAAAGCTAGGGGATAGAAAGGGTTCAAAGTGGACTAGAGGTGAATGGGGTATTTTTGAATAGTTGGCCAAGGGGCGAACTTCGAGACACGCTCACGGGAACACGAAGAAGATCTTGGAGGATCCACTAGGTCGGTGAGGATCCTAGTTGTACCAGGTACAACTTTCATGAAGGAGCAATCTTCCCTCGAGCCACGCATCAATGGCGAAAAAAACGAGAAAGTCGGGTCACGGGCATTCTGACATGCAGCAGGGAGAAGACAGGAGAGTTGACCAGCGGGTCAACTTTCCTAGTCACCTGGTTGGTCCACGTGGACCAACCAGGAAAATCCCTGGAAAAAATGCTTATAAAATCAATTAAAAATAGCAAATAAATTTATTAAATTTTGGTTATAAAATAAAAAATATTTGTAATTTTATGAAGTATCTTATGGTGATTTTTATTTAATTTTATTATGTATATTTTTACAAGTGTACTTTTATACCCTTTATAGGTACAAATACCTATGTATTATATTCTCTTATTTTTATTGTATGTATTTAATTTATTTATTTTTGATTATTAATTTATATAATTATAACCTACTTTTATATACATAATTATATTTTTATTTTATTTTATTTATGTGTTTTTCAAATTTAATAAAATAGAATTAGTAATTATACAAGTATGTATATATGTATTACACCTAGGTTTTGTAAATACAAGTATTTTTGTTTTGTATTTTATTTGTGTTTTTATTCTGATTTTAATATACAAATAAATTATAAGTAATATTTACAAAATTATAAAATTATAAAAATACAAAAATAATGAATAAATATAAAATTGAATATTTTATTCTGTACCAGTATACAATGAGGGTCCAAAACTCAACTTTCAAACCGTAGGTACGCCAAATGCGAAACCACTGGCATTAAATAGCTTATTTTATTCTATATAAATTAAAGGTGAGTTTGATGTATTTGGAGTTTTCATATGTGAGGTACGGGTCTGGGAAGTTGGGATTCTGGATTTTTATTCAGACCATAACTTTTTATCTGTACATTATTTTTGAGTGAAATCAATTTTGTATTTTTCTTTATTAAATTATCTACAACTTTCATGTACAAAGTTTCTTTATTTGATGTATAAAAAGTAGAACCAAAAATAGGTCCCAAAATGAATAAAGAATGAATATAAAGTATAGGTATTTATACTGTATTTTTGACCTTATCTCCCCCTACTTTATTCCTTGTCGACCTATTCATCAAGATGCCTAGGTCTCGGGGGTTTGGGTCATAAAATATCTACAATATTTTATTCTTTTTCTTTTCTTTATTCTATAATTTTGGCTTTAAAAATCACATTTTATACAATATTTACACACATAATGCATGAGTGCTAAAATGCCTATATTAAGCCTATTTACCCGCATTTACTAGGGTTTTTTTAAGGCCAAAATGATAGAATAAAGATGATGAAATGTAGATTCATCAGTTACTGACGTGCATAGCCGCCTGCACCTAAGTAGGATGTTACACAGATTTCTCCTCGAACCACAACAGGAAAACGAATCGGAAAGAAAGATGAATCAAGAACAAAACTTAGAAGAACAAGAGTATGAATTGAAAGCCTAGCTTATGAAGCAACTAAGAGAGGATCATATCTTTCTCCTCCTCGTTCTCCCGGCAGCTCTTCGCTAGCGCTCCTCCCTTGCCTCCCACTCCTCCTCCCAACCTCTCGACCCTAGCCCTTGGGGTGGTGGTTGTAGTGGAAGTCGTAGAGAATGAATGGGTAGGGGGTTTCTATTTATAGGCCCTAGAAAACCACTAACCATGGTTAGAAAATCATGGTTTAGACCTTAACCATTGTTTAGTGACCCATGGTTTTGTCCCATGGTTTTAGCCAAAACTTATCCCAAACTTGGGGATTAAGTTAGAACATTCTAGAGGATTCTAGATTCGCTAATGACGCTTAATTAACACTAATCGTGATTAACTTTCACTAATCGCGATTTAACTTTCGCGGCTTACGCTTATCTTTTGCTAACTATTGATTAGTGTTTGCTAATGATCAT
This sequence comes from Ottelia alismoides, assembly GCA_037367405.1. Classification (NCBI taxonomy): domain Eukaryota; kingdom Viridiplantae; phylum Streptophyta; class Magnoliopsida; order Alismatales; family Hydrocharitaceae; genus Ottelia; species Ottelia alismoides. Next base: position 707,898 of record JAZKJV010005062.1, on the reverse strand, counting down.
TAACGACTTTCAATCGTCATTAATTTCTTTAATTATGTTTAATTAGTCTTAATGACAATCATTATGGGTTAATGACATCTTAGCCTTCCTTACTTCTCTTTCTTCCGAAATTCATAACAAATCGAAACGGAGTCCGATTCACACGAAACAAATTCTGTTGGTTTCCTCTTGATGAGCCGGATCTTATTATATAGGATCCAAGATATGCCAAGTTCAAGGCTTTACAATTATAACAACCTTAAAAGAAGTCTCGTCCTTGAGACTAGAAATGCATGCATAACAACCTTAAAGAGGATTGAAACCATAACAACCTTAAAGAGAATGTACGTCATGTCATTTAAAATGAACATATACATAATACATAATGTTTTCATTCAAACAAGTACGGGTATTTCTCTCTCATTTCTGCCTCAGGTTCCCATGTAGCTTCTTTAAACTCTTGGTTTCACCACAATACTTTAATTAAAGGCACCTCTTTGTTTCTCAACTTCTTGATATCCCTTTCAAGTATTTGCACATGTATCTCTTGGTATGTCAAGTCTGGCTCAACATGTAAATCATCATAACTTATTTTATGCTCTGGATCCCTAATGTATTTTTTCAGATTTGATACATGAAATACATCATGTATTGCCGAAATATGTGGAGGAAGTGTAAGTCTATAGGCAACTTTTCCAATCCGTTGAATAATTTCAAAGGGACCCACGAACCTGGGTTCTAACTTCCCACGCAAGCCAAACCTCTGAACACCCTTCATAGGTGATACTTTGAGAAATACAAAGTCACCTACCTCAAATTCAAGGTCTCTTCGCATGGTATCACTATAACTTTTCTGGCGACTCTGGGCAGTTAATAGTCTTTTTCTAGCAAGTTCTATAGCTTCCCGTGTCTCCTGAAGTCTATCTGAATCATAAAGGTTCTTTATTCCGACCTCTTGCCAACACAAAGGAGTAGTACACTTTCGTCCATATAGTGCTTCAAATGGTGCCATACCAATACTTGTATGGTAACTATTATTGTAGGTGACTTCTGCAAGAGGCAAATGTTTAATCCACGATCCCTTCCATTCTAAGGCACATGCTCGTAGCATATCCTCTAGTGTCTGAATCGTACGTTCTGACTGACCATTTGTTTGTGGATGATATGCTGTACTCAAGCATAGTTGTGTACCTAAGGCTTTCATGAAGTTCTCCCAATAGTGTGAGGTGAATCATGAATCTCGATCAGAAACTACTTCCTTCGGAATACCATGGAGGCGAATCACATGTGTAATATATAACTCAGCAGGCTGGTCTGGAGTGAAAGATAAGCTTATCGGAATGAAGTGTGCTACCTTTGTCAAACGATCTATTATAACCCAGATACTATCTTTACTACGAGTCGTCTGAGGTAAGCCAGTAACGAAATCCATGGAAATACTTTCCCATTTCCATTCAGGTATAAGAAGGGGTTGCAATAATCCTGGTAGCTTTTGGTGTGAAGCCTTTACCTGTTGGCAAGTGAAACATGCATTCACAAACTCAGCAACATCTTTCTTCATTCCTGGCCACCAAAAGTATGAATGAAGATCCTTATACATCTTTGTAATTCCTGGATGAATAGATAATCTAGAACAATGAGCTTCACGTAAAATGTCTTTCCTCAGTTCAGGTATGTCTGGTACACAAGCTCTGTGATGGTTATATAGTAATCCATCTTGTATATGGAATCCTTCTGTCTCATTCTTCTCAAGTTGTTGTCTCAAGTCTTTAAGGACTGGATCATCCTCCTGTCGTTTCTTTATTTTATCCCAGATCTCTGGTTTGTATCGATGAGGAATAGTTATAGTACCAACACTATTATCAAATGGTTTCCATTCACTCAACGTTGATAGTAAACCCCAGAAATGGATAGCACTCACTAACCCAGGTGAATAAGTTCTTCTGCTAAGGGCATCTGCTACGACGTTCCCCTTACCAGGTGATGAATCTGTGATTCATCACCTTAAAAGTTAAAAATAGAGCCTTATTCCCGAGTAAATAGAGGCATATTTCCCTTTAATAATGCATAAATAGCATCCATGTATGCATGCATAAATCAAGCATTTTAGCACTCCATTAGCATTTAAATAAGAAGCCAAAATCCCTTGTAAAATATCTACTCATCAAAATAACCCCTTCCTTATAATATGTACTCCTTAGATAATAATATAGGGAAGAAAGCCAGAAACCCCCTTGTAAATTAGTTAATAAAGCCCTAGAACCCCTGGATCATAAAATACCCATAGATCCCTCATACCAACTCCAAAATAGGTCTACTCACTTTTAGAATAATACACATTAAAAGACCTTTAAAACAAGACTAATTTCATCCAATTTGGAACTCGTATGAGAAAGTTGGGTTTTTGGGCCTCTTTGTATACTACATGTATGTATATTTGTATCTTTGTATTTATGTATCATATTTGACCTTATTTCCGTCTTTGGTCAACATGAAACTTGTAGATCTCATCGAGATCTACAACTTTCATATTTTGAGTATTTCCAAATTCGGCCCCCTCTTCTCTCTACCCTTATTTCTTTGTCCATCCAACCACAGCAGGCCACGTGGCGCCCTCTGGTTGCCCCACGCGGCCCACTCCCCTTTCCCAAGCCGCCTCTACTCTCGACCGTTGGATGACACTTTCAATCCAACGGCCACTGGAAGACCACATACGCCTTTCACTTTGACCGTCAGATCAAATCCCCCGCCTCATCTCCATCGCCCGTTCACGCCTCTTCCTCAGCGCGCCACGTGGCGCATTCTGCGCCATCAGATCACGCTCCAGTCTTTTCATCTGAGCTGTTAGCCCCACAAACATCTGAGCCACCTGATCAAACACCCTATGCTCATCGCAGCAGTCCACTAGCGCTTCGCCCACATTCCGCCACGTGGGCGCTTCCTAACGCTCAGATCATCGTGCCAGATCTCCATCCACACCGTTCCATCCCGCCTCGATCACCACCGTTGGATCACATGATCCAACGGTGGAGACTTCATCTTCCACCTCCAAGCGCCCCTCTCTCCCACGTTCTCCGCCTTGCGGGAGGGGCACCCCCTTCCTATTCTTGGCCGCGCCTCCTCTAGTGTCGACGTCCACCACCACCTCTACGATGAACCCCACTCGTCCATCATCCTCGCCAAGCACTCCACTACCCACGTCGACCTCCATAAACGCTCCACTTCCTCCATGAACCTCGCTCCATCGTCAGCCTGGTCGAGACCTTCGACCTATAAATAATCGAGCACCAACCATCGTCGCACCCATCCGCCACCCCTGAGAGACACTCCGAGCTCGGGGCTTCCGATTGGTGACAGTAATTGCAAGTTTCCTCGAGCAAAGACGGTCGTCTTCTCCGGCGAGATCCTCGGCCACCGCCGAGTCGCAGCCCTCCTCCGTCGAGCCGCTGTTTGAGCTCAGGGACTCACTGCCCCTTCGAGCGACGATCTGGAACTCAAACTCGAGCTCCAAACCCCAGGTGAACACCTCCATCCCCGATTGATCTTCATTTTATTTTTTGCTTCGTTTTCTCGCATTTTATTCGCCGTCCGCGTTCATCATCTCGCCTCGATTCCACTCCGCCGAGCTCCATGTCGGAGCTCTCATCATCGCGGACCCCTTCACACCCTCCGACTCTTCATTTCACTTTCCATCGATCTCCAGCTCCGCCACTTGGCCGGAGCACCTCTGCCAGACCCGTTTCGATCCCACCTTAGGCCTCGCCAACCATCCCTACGTCTCCATAAGTGCACCCAATGCTTCAGCTATCCTTCTAACATCTATAGGTACCATCTTGTCACTGATCGGAGCCTCGCCGGAGTCATCCTCGAGCTTCATCTCCAGCGACCTCCGTAGGCCTTCTCCAGCTCTTGAGACCACCGTCGCCTTCGCCGCATCGCCGTGCTTCTGCTGGGATACCTCCGAGGCCTCGGAGAGCGTCACCGACACCGGTAGGGAAGGGCGGAGCAGAGGCCCAGTCGCCGGAGCTCCACCATCTCCTCCGCAGGCGGCGGAGGCCCGTAGAAGGAGAAACCTCAGCTGCCGTTCGATCACCTTGATCGAACGGTCGAAGTCGCACCACGTCGCCACTCCGCCAACCCTCACAGGTGTCGTTGGATCCTTACAGATCTAACAACGCTTAGTGAGCCACGTGTCCCACCTCTGCAGCAACCGAGAGCCGTAGGATCTATCTCTGATCCAGCGGTCCACATTCAGCCACGTCGCCCCTCTCCGTCGCGATTCAATGCCCGTTGGATCAACTTAGATCTGAAGGCTTTAGATTTCGCCACGCATCTTCACCGACGTCCGTTGGATCGAGCTTGATCCAAGGGTTCGCAGCACGCCACGTAGCCCTGGTCCGAGCCTCTTCCCCAAGCCTAGGCTCGGACCACCCGAGGCTAGCCGAGCCTCCAGCCGAACCTCCAGGAGCATCCGAGCCGAGCCCCGAGCCTCCGAAGCCATCCGAGCCTAGGCCGACCATGTGAGGAGCACGTGCGGCCTGGGAATTTTGCACCGAGGCCCTGGAAGCTTTTCATATTTGCAAAAAGGTCCCTGTGAAGCAGACCCCACGTGAGGAGCACGTGCCCTGTGGAGAATTTGCACATCTTTCCCCTACATTATAGGTAATTGCATTTAAGTCCCTGTCAGCTTATTTGTTTTATGTAATTTTATTTTCTTGTATTGCAAATACACCCCTGTCTTTGCATGCATCCCTAGGTCGCATTTTACATCATTTTTAAATTCCAAAAGTTGCATTTTGTTGAGAAACTTGTCCTCTATTTATTGTGCCACGTGTCACATTTTTGTAATTACTGTAGATTTTTAAATGAATTAATTGGTTGATTTGTGTAATATTTTGCCCAGTGAGACCTTTTAAATTCTAATTAATTTTCTGTGATTCCAAAAATCCTCAAAAATTCACAGTAGCTCTAGGATAGTGAATTTAACCTTACAAAAAAAATTTCATGTCATTTGCACGCATGTAGAGGCCTTAATAAATTGTTTAGTGATTTCCTTATTATAATTTTAATAAATTCATTTCACATTGAAATTAAGGTTTGTCAATTTTCCTAGATTCCTTACCATTAGAACTCTCTAGGATAATTTTATTTCCTGAAAAAGATGTGATTTGTTATTTATTAAAAATAAATTAGTGAAAATTACCCTATCTGCATGTTTAATTCACTGTAAATTCATTTAGTGTCTAAAAATTCCCAAAAAATTAGGGTAGCTTAGTTTCAACATATTTAATCATCTGGCCATTTTTCATAAATTTTGGACTTCATTTGATATCTTAATTGAATTAACTCTGAATTGGCTTGATTCCTGCATGTGTCTTGCAAAGAAATTAAAAAAAAGAAAAAAAAATTCCCTGAAAATCCAACACTTGATCTTTGCTAAAATTTACCTAAGGAGACAGATGCCTCCCTGAGTTCGACCTTGGACACTACCAAGTAAAAAAATTTCACCACTTGAACTTGACTCAAATCTAATTTAAGTGGTTTTTGATTAGCTCCTCGTATCCGACTGCAACAAACGACTTTAACTTAATTTGGCCAATTAATTTGCTCGAATTAACTAAGGGTGCGGGGCGGTTATCAAAATGGCGCCGTTGTCGGGGAGGCACGGCTTAGGTTAATTTGTAGTGAAATTTTGATTGTTTGATTTTCTTTCCCGGGTAGTCTGACCCCTGGTTTTCTTGTAATTATTTTTTTCTTTCCTTTATTTCTTTGCATTATTTTATTTTTTTGTGTCACTCTCTGACCTCAATTTGTTTTTGTGCGAGGAACGCGAGGAGTCGACGATGCTTCGAGGATCTAGCATTTTAATTTCTTGAGTGAAAGAGAGGCTTTGTAATTTACATTACATTTCATTTCTTTTTCGCATCATTTCCAGCGGTTCACATTTGGGTTCTTGCACGTGTAAATATAGTGGAACTGTGTCTCCGTGTGCTGTGTGGATGAATGTAAATTAGCTTGCACTAGAGGCTCCCCGAGCCAATCTAGGAATTGCTTGTGCTCGTAATCATTAGGACCACACAACTCACTTAAAAGACGTACTTAGACTGCAGGACTTAGCCAAAATAACCTGTTCTTCACGCTAATAGAACTGCTTGTCTAGGAGCGGCTTTCATCGCCTGCATTTGCATGTAGATAAAGTTTTCAATTCTGTTTTGCATCTTGCATAAAAAAGCGAAGGGATCACTGTAAGTCTCCTGAACTCAGCATAGCATCATTATTTTATCTTGCATCGGCTTATTCTCGATTTCCCCCTCTGATTTTTCACATTTAATTAAACGGAAATTGGGACTGTCCGATAGGCGTACTGTGTGGTTGACTTAATCATCGAGAACTTAACTTAAAATCGGGACTGCTAAATAGTATTGACCAAAAAAAGAATAAAATTTGAAAATTGTTTGCGGGAGATTAATCCCCGACCTTGTTTTCAGGCTGAGTGAGGGTACTTGAGTGTGTATGAACACCTTAAGGCAGAGCCCAAATCCCCTCCTTCCATATCACGTTCTGACTGATCCTAGCAAATATCACAAGTCGAATAATTTTAGATTCCTTGACTAGTACCAAGTAGCCTCCGCCTGTCTCAGGTAGATAGGGGCGAAATTGCGGTACTTTGCGACAAGTTGCCAGTAACCCCCCGGGGTGAAGTTCCGGTCTTGTCAGCCTCCGCCTACTTGCAGGTAGATAGGGTGTGGTCATTGAATCCATCGACTTGGGATAGGAGCGAAGAAAGGAAGGACCGTCGGTATCTTAGGTGACATGTTAAACAGGGAAGACGCATCCGGCTCTGAGCCGACTTCCCTATAGGCCGCGTAATCCTTGCTATTTTTGCTTGAAAAATCACACTTAAAAACCACAAGATTAATTGGACTCGATTTCGAGTCCTTCACTGTGTTGAGTGTGAACCCAGGGTCTTGGATTGATTGTTTGCTTCAGGTAGGAGTAAAATCCTATCTTCTTCTCTCCATATCAAGATGAGCAACTGGGGAGCTCTCGACTCTTTATTCACCGATCTTTCTACGAGTCCTCCACGTAACTCATCTTCATCGGCCCAAGCGCACCTTGGACCACCCGGGACTCATGACCCTCTTGAGTCTTGGTTCCCTATCACCCAGGGTGGTTACTCTCAAACCAACCCTTTCATCTCCTCCGAGATTACCGAGGAAGACCATAGCCTCGGTAATCCCTTCCTTGAATTGTCCTCTGACATCAATCTTATTTCCCACCCAGACCAAAGGACAAAATGCCGCCTAAAATGCCACCGGATGAGGAACAGATACGGCAGATACTTGCTCGCCTTGCCGAAGCCGAATAGAAGAATGCAGATCTCACGGCACGGATGGGACAGATCATAGTAGCAGGAGGAATCGACCGACCAATGGTCGATACCTACAACCCGACGGAGAACGAGATTCAGAATTAGCTAGCACCAGCGGTCCCCGCCCAGGCATTTGAGCTGAAGCCCCACTTCCTTAGTCTGCTTCCGAAGTTCAACGGAAACACAAATGAAGAACTGTACACTTTCCTCCGTGACTTCGAGCTGGTGTGCAACAATCTTAGCCATCCCAATGTTGGCCAAGATTATATTCGACTGAAGGCCACCCCTTTTGCCTTAGGAGATAAGGCTGCTCATTGGCTGAAGAACTTAGGGCTGATATGTACTACCTGGATGCAGTTCAAGGACCTCTTCCTAAAAAAGTTCTACCCTCTCAGTAGGACTAATCAAATAAGAACAAAGATCGCCAGCTTCTCCCAAGGACCTAGTGAACCCTTTCACGATGCATGGGATAGGTTCAATGACTTAGTGCAGAAATGCCCTTGCCACGACATTTCTAAGGCGATCCTAGTCCAGACCTTGTTCTGTGGTCTAACCCCGGAGATGCAGGGGTTAGTCAGTGCCGCCTGTGGAGGAAGCTATCTGAACAAAAAACGAGCACGCCGTATGGAAGATCCTGGAGCATATGGCGAAAACCGGTAGGTCGTAGGACACCAAGGCCTATCAGTTGTCTCCCTCAATCTTATCCAATGAGACAACCCGAAGGACTATAGCGGATCTGACCGAGGACCTCATCCCCAGCATGGGATGATTGCCGACAAGCTTACCATGGTCGAGCAGATCCACAAGAGGGTCACTGACCTTGAGTCTCTCTCGCGTCTACCGAAGCAAGTGGAGGAACTCACTGAGAAGGCAGCCAAGATGAAGCTACCTGCCCCTTCTGCACCACATGCACCTGTGCATCGAGTCCATCTTGTGCAGGAGCAGGCACTGGGGCCTCACAATGGCTGGGTGGAGGAACATACTTACACCCAGCAGGACCATCATGCACCCCCACAAGCAGAGATCGGATACGAGGACCCTCCGCAGGTGTTCGAGATCAACGGGCTGTGGTACAGCCGTGACCCCGTCAATAGACAGTTGGGGATGGGGAAAGGTCAACCTCACCGACCTGCCCCAGCTTACCAAGCAACCAGTTCCGTTCCCGCACCGCGCTTTCAGTCCAGGCCAGAACAAGTGTACCAGCCTCAGCAGCACCAGCAGCAGCAACGCACATATCAGCAAGGCCTAGCACCGTCCCACCAGTAGCAGCAGTATCTGCATGGCCAGCAGGGCCAATACATAACCTCGTCCACACATCAGCCAGCTCAGCCAACCGAATTGGAGTCTCTCACCTTGGCGATCCAGACCCTGTCTGATAGGGTCCAACAGATGCAGAATGACTACCTGGACATGAGAACCGATATCAATCGGGTCTCTCGTACCCAGGACCAACAGATGGCGCCAAAGACCCCAATTCCCGCACAGGTTCAGACCAACCCGAACAGCTTACATCATGGCCAGAACCGACCTCATGATCAGGTATATTATTCAGATAATTATTTATCTGAACATGAGCTCCTTTCATACGATAATGTAAATCATATGTCCCTCAGGAGCGGAAGGACCGTGACCATACCTGATCGGGCACGTGCACAGAAGGAAGGAGCCTCCGAGATTCTACCTGAGGAGAACTTGGAGGAAGAAGAGGAGAAGCATCACCACCACCATCGCCGGCAGAAGAAGAGGACATCTGAGTCCTCGAAGCAGCATTCTCGCATCCGCATGGAGTCCGACGAAATCGATGAAGAGCCTGCACCTCATCTAAGGAGGATCGTCCAGCAGTCGCGGAAGAAGCATCATCGGTTTCACCTCAGTATTTTCATTTCAGTCAGAGTCAGAGTCCTAGTTTGTTGCAGAGTCAGAGTCATGTAAAGAACTCAGTTCCCGAAGTTAATGAAAATCTTTCAGTTTCCAAACATGAGTTGGAGTCAATAATCCCTTTCCCCCGAGCTCTCAAGGGTGGAAAGAAGAAAACCAAAAAAATCCAAAAAGATGACCCTGAGATGGCAGAGTTCTGCAATAAACACATCAAGGTCACAATCCCTTTTGACAAGTACGTGGAAATGACCCATGCATTCCAAAAATACCTTAAGGTGAGATGCACACCTACTAGGGTTAGCAGGAAGACCAAAAGCCGTGTTGAGAAACACGTTTTATCAGTAGCCACGACTTGTGCAATAAAGAACTCGTTTCCAAAAAAACGAAGGGACATGGGTGCACATTACGTAGTGAGTCATGTTGATGACATCGCGTTTGCACACACTCTCCTGGACATTGGTTCCTCCATCAATCTGATGCCTACAGTCCTTTATGAGCGGCTTAATCTTGGACCTCTTAGGAAATCTAGAGCCCTTCTACAATTTGCTGATAAATCAACCAAGAGGTCCCAAGGAGAATTGAGGAACATTGTGATCAAAGTCGAGGGACAAGAATACATGGTGGACTTCATTGTCCTGGATATGGAAACCCCTCGTAATTGGAGAGACTCCCATATTATTCTAGGTAGGCCCTTCCTCAGAACAGCAGGGGCCTTATTTGATTATAAGATCGAGAAAATTCAGTTCCAAACTCCAGGTGGAGATGAGGAACTCGAAATGAAGCAGACAAGATGGCATAGATCGGATTCAGAATCCAGCACCGAGTACTCTTCTACCAGAACAGACTACGAGCATGTAGACTTAGTTGGGCCATGGAGACAGAACCCAGCCAGCACCGATGCGTCAATCTCCTCCGAAGATGATCCAGTACATGAGTCAGTCTGCGAGATCCTCAGGAACGAGTACAGCTCTGAACCTGCATCACCCTACATCTTCGATGACTTAGAGGCCCAATTGGGCCTGTCAGTCCTTACATCTTTAGGACAATCAGAAGATGAGGATGACGAGTCGGATGAGGCATTTGCCGATTGTATGGAGACATTTGACGATCCAACTCCTGAGCCGAACAACTTGGTGTCAGCTATCACAGAAAAAGATCCAGCCACTTCCAACACCGAGCCAGATCAGATTGAGCCAGACTTCTTAGACGATCACACTATTCCTGAGCTCAAACCTTTACCCAAAACTTTAAAATACGCCTTCCTTGCGGGACAAGACAAGAAATTTCCGGTCATCATCAGTTCGCGATTGACCGAGGAGCAGGAATCTCGCTTGCTAGAGATCGTAGAGAAAAACCGCAAGGCGATAGGCTGGAGCATTTCCGATCTCCACGGGATATATCCCGCTCTGTGTTCGTACCATATTTACTTGGAGAACGAAGCCAAACCCTCTCGTGAATTCCAACGCCGGTTGAATCCAAATTTAGGAGAGGTCGTGAAGAAGGAAATAGAAAAATGGTGCAATGCGGGTTTCATTTACCCAATTTCCGACTCTAAGTGGGTGGCCCCAATCCATGTTGTCCCGAAAAAGTCGGGAATTCAGACGACCACCAATGAGGACGGAGAGGAGATCGTGACGAGAGTGCCCACATCGTGGCACGTCTGTGTGGATTACAGACGCCTGAATGCCGCGATGAAGAAGGATCATTTCCCCCTACCGTTCATTGATCAGATCTTAGAGAGACTAGCGGGGAAAAAGTTCTTCTGCTTCCTAGACGGGTTCTTGGGCTACAATCAAGTAGCCATAGCTTCAGAGGACCAGGAAAAGACTACATTCACATGCCCCTTTGGTACCTATGCTTTCAGGCGCTTGCCTTTTGGGTTATGCAATGCTCCAGGTACTTTCCAAAGGTACATGATTGCTGTATTCACCGAAATGGTCGGCAAATTCCTGGAAGTCTTCATGGATGACTTCTTGGTCCACAGCGATTCCTTCGATTCCTGTCATAGGAATCTGGACCGAGTCCTCAAAAGATGTTGTGAGGTTAATCTGGTGCTCTCCTGGGAGAAAAGTCACTTCATGGTGACGGAGGGCATAGTGTTGGGGCACGTCATCTCCAAGAGAGGAATGGAGGTTGACCCTGCCAAGGTGGATGCGATCAGACGACTCCAGCCACCAACCAACGTTAAGCAGTTGCGGTCGTTCCTCGGGTATGTTGGATTTTATCGAAGATTCATTAAGGATTTTTCAAAAATTGCCCGACCGCTAATTGAGCTTTTAGGCAAAGACATGGAGTTTATTGTTGATCACAAATGTCTTGAGGCCTTTAAGCTTTTGCAAGGAATGATAATGGACGCACCCATCCTACAAGCCCCAGATTGGTCTCTACCTTTTGAGATCATGATGGATGCCTCAGACTATGCTGTTGGGGCTGTGTTGGGACAAAGAAGAGATGGCGTCCCGTTCGCAATTCACTACGCAAGCAAAGTGCTTGACACCGCTCAGCGTAACTATACAGTTACGGAAAAGGAAATGCTTGTGGAAGTGTTTGCCTTGGACAAATTCAGATCTAACCTAATTGGATCCAAGGTAACTGTGTTCACTGACCATACGACACTACGGTATTTGATGGAGAAGAAGGACGTGAAGGCGCGTCTTCTTCGATGGATTTTACTTATCCAGGAATTTGACTTGGACATCCGTGATAAACCTGGAAAGAAGAACGTAGTGGCCGATCATCTTTCTCGTCTCGAAGATCTTAATACTTCCGAGGTTTCACCAATTCGAGACTCCTTCCCTGATGAGTCAATTTTTGTTATCGACTCACTCCCATGGTACGCCAATATCATGAATTATCTTGTCTCCAAGAAAGTTCCTGAAGATTGGCCCAAGAGCCAAATCAACCGACTGAAGTCAACGCTAGACACTACCAGTGGGAGGATCCGATCCTTTTCTTTGAAGGACCGGATTGTATCTGGAGACGATGTATTCCTCAGGAGGAATACCAGAGTGTCCTTTCTTTATGCCACAGCTTAGAGGCAGGAGGACACCATTGCGGGAAGAGGACCGCATGGAAGGTACTTCAGTGTGGCTTTTACTGGCCGACTCTGTTTCGCGATGCCACCGCCTTCGCGAAGTCGTGTACAGTATGCCAGAGAATGGGAGGAACCGTCGGTTCCAAGGATGAGATGCCAATGCAGCCGGTCATCATTTGTGATGTCTTTGACGCCTGGGGCATCGATTTCATGGGCCCATTCCCTGTTAGCCACGGATTAGAATATATGCTTCTTGCGGTAGACTATTTATCCAGATGGGTGGAGGCTATCCCGACCCGAGCCGCAGACAGCAGAACTGTTTGTAAATTCATCAGAGAACACATCATCTCTAGGTTCGGGATCCCCAAAATGATGATATCAGATGGGGGTAGCCACTTTGTGAATCGGGAGGTGAAGAAACTCCTGAAGGACTACGGCATCGAACACCGTGTCACGAGTCCTTACTACCCACAAACCAATGGTATGGCTGAGGTGTCAAATAGGGAGGTGAAAACCATATTGCAAAAGCTTGTCCGCCCAGACAGGAAGGACTGGTCTCTAATTTTGGATCAAGTCCTCTGGGCGTATAGGACAGCTTACAAGACACCGTTAGGCACCTCCCCATTCCGAATGGTATTCGGAAAGCCGTGCCATTTGCCCGCAGAGTTAGTGTACAAATCAGAATGGGCAATCAAGAAGGTCAACTGGAACACGCACCTGGGACAGAAACAGAGAGACATGGATCTGAATGAGCTTGTGGAAGTCAGAAACCGTGCATATGACAACAGTTTGGTGTACAAGGACAAGGTGAAGCGTTGGCATGACAGGTATATCAGACGAAAGACCTTTGTTCCTGGACAGAAGGTATGGTTGTTCAATGCTAAGTTGAAGATTTTCCAAGGCAAGTTGAAGTCTAAGTAGACGGGCCCATTTGTCGTCCGTACGGTGCATGATAGTGGATGTGTCGAGATCTCAGATCTCGCAGATGACGCACCTACATTCCTAGTGAATGGACAACTATTGAAGCACTTCGTCGAATCCAATGAGCAGTTAGTCCATGTTGAGGAGATTGTATTCATGCGCGAGACAGATACAACAGATACACCTTGAGTCGCGTATGAGACCTTGCAGCAGTGAGCTCCAGCCATCCGCAACATCTCGAAAGATTCAGGCCGACTCATCTGTATATATCATTCTTCCTGTACATCTTATCCTCTCTCCCACACGACTCTAGTAACCCATCCCTGCTTCATTACATCATTATCTTGGACTATACTTAGGATAACCATATCCTAAGTATAGGGGGGAGGAGTCACTTGAGTCGATTCACTGTATATTCTCCAGATCATATTGGTCCTCTTACTCACTTCTGTCCTATACTTAGGCTGACCTGAGCCTAAGTATAGGGGGACCGATGCCCGCATTGTATATTCATCCACTTCTCTTCTTGACCTCGTCCACCCCACTTTTTGACTTCCTTCTACACTTAGGCTGCCAGAGCCTAAGTATAGGGGGGCCGGTCGATTTCTATACATTTTCATTTCTTTTTAGCTCTCTTACGCTTAACACGAGCTATGTCTTTTTCCTCGCTCTTCGTGCTCTGAGAACATAACACACGCTAAGTATAGGGGGGCATGTATATATTACATATATACTTTACCCATAGCTCATACTTTCGCGTACTTTTGTATATATTTTGCAATAATTATGGGTGGGTAAAAATTGAAAAAAAATTGTATACTTGTATAATATGTACTATATGTATAATACTTGTATAATAAGTTGTAAAATTCTTATAAAGTCTTGTAAATTGTTGTAACATAGGAGGTATACCAAAGTTTTGAAAAAAAACAAAAAAAATAAAATAAAAATATAGGCTTCTTATTTAATCTTTCATATCATCTCTGCATAAAAAAAGTCTTGCATTCCATTCATCTACATAGCATGTCATCTACATCTCATCTGCATATCTTGCATATGCAAGGCGAAAATCTAGTGGGTTCTAAACCAAGTTATGAGTAGATATTGAGGATGGACTTGATTTGACCTTAATCCACCTAATTTCAGAGGAACCTTATAGGAACTGGAGTTAAGATTTCTCAGGTCAAGTGACTTAATTCTTTGAGTCCGCAAGTCTATGTTCACATGTCATCTTGATTAGTCTAAGTAGAATATCTCATGCACACGCATGATTCTTTTAGATAATGACCTAACTTGGACACGCACAATGCATGTAGCTCTTCATTGATGAGGTGGTGAGGAGGTAGAATCCTTTAGCTTGGAGTAGCACATGGGTGGAAACATCCGTCCTCCTCTAGGGAGGGTAGTGCATCTCAACCTAGTCTGGTGGTGTTGACATCTAAGGACGAGATGCTGTGGGTTGCAATAATGCTTCAAAAAAGGGATAGTCTACTGGCTCAAGAGGAAAAACTCCTGATGTACATGCTGCACCTTGTATATAGTTCAAAAAAAAAGAGAAAAAAATGCGAGAACTCCAAAAAATTCAGACAGGTCCAAAAAAAGGAAAAGGAAAAAAAACCTGTCGGAGTATGTATATTAGCAAAGAAAATGCAGCTGGATGACTTGGCTACACTGGTCAGGCATCCCGGGATAGGTAGCTACACTGGCTACCGTCCATTCTTTTCTCCACCCCCTCCTCTTGAGCTAGTCGCACTTGAACTTAGAAGGGAATACCCCGCTCCTTGAAGAAAGAGTCACTAGACCGGGTTATTGAGTTACCTTGTTAGAGGAGGCTGTTTCTGAACCATTTCTTATGTGGAGAGTTACATTTCACTTACACAGTACAAGTAAGAATCATAGTCATCAGAAATTTGCATTTGAGGATTTGTTTTGACCTGACTATTGAGGCGTCTTGAATAGAAGACTTGTGGAACTTGAAGTCTGTGAGGTCTTAAGTTCAGGTCCCAATAAGGTTCCGCCACACAATTAATCCAAAGGTCAAGTCAAGCTCCATTTTTAACTTTTGTTTATGACCTTGGTATGGAACCCAAAATCATTTCACTCTTGCATTTCATTTAGTTGCTCGGGGACGAGCAAGGTTTAAGTATAGGAGGTTGATGAATATGTGATTCATCACTCTAAAAGTTAAAAATAGAGCCTTGTTCCCGAGTAAATAGAGGCATATTTCCCTTTAATAATGCATAAATAGCATCCATGTATGCATGCATAAATCAAGCATTTTAGCACTCCATTAGCATTTAAATAAGAAGCCAAAATCCCTTGTAAAATATCTACTTATCAAAATAACCCCTTCCTTATAATATGTACTCCTTAGATAATAATATAGGGAAGAAAGCCAGAAACCCCCTTGTAAATTAGCCAATAAAGCCCTAGAACCCCTGGACCATAAAATACCCATAGATCCCTCATACCAACTCCAAAATAGATCTACTCACTTTTAGAATAATACACATTAAAAGACCTTTATAACAAGACTAATTTCATCCAATTTGGAACTCGCATGAGAAAGTTGGGTTTTTGAGCCTCTTTGTATACTACATGTATGTATATTTGTATCTTTGTATTTATGTATCATATTTGACCTCATTTCCATCTTTGGTCAACATGAAACTTGTAGACTCATCGAGATCTACAACTTTCATGTTTTGAGTTTTTCCAAATTCGGCCCCCTCTTCTCTCTACCCTTATTTCTTTGTCTAGCCAACCAAAGCAGACCACGTGGCTCCCTCTGGTTGCGCCACGCGGCCCGCTCCCCATGCCCAATCCGCCTCTGCTCTCGGCCGTTGGATGACACTTTCAATCCAACGGCCACTGGATGACCACGTACGCCTTTCCCTTTGACCGTCAGATCAAATCCCCCGCCTCATCTCCATCGCCCGTTCGCGCCTCTTCCTCAGCGTGCCACGTGGCGCATTCTGCGCCATCAGATCACGCTCCAGTCTTTTCATCTGAGTCGTTAGCCCCACAAACATCTGAGCCACCCGATCAAACACCCTATGCTCATCGCAACCATCCACTGGTGCTTCACCCACATTCCGCCACGTGGGCGCTTCCTAACGCTCAGATCAACGTGCCAGATCTCCATCCACACCATTCCATCCCGCCTCGATCACAACCGTTGGATCACAAGATCCAATGGTGGAGACTTCGTCTTCCACCTCCAAGCGCCCCTCTCTCCCACGTTCTCCGCCTTGCGGGAGGGGCACCCCCTTCTTATTCTTGGCCGTGCCTCCTCCACCGTCAACGTCCACCACCACCTCCACGATGAACCCCACTCATCCATCAACCTCGCCAAGCACTCCACTACCCACGTCGACCTCCATAAACGCTCCACTTCCTCCATGAATCTCGCTCCATTGTCAGCCTGGTCGAGACCTTCGACCTATAAATAATCGAGAACCGGTCATCGTCGCACCCATCCGCCACCCCTGAGAGACACTCCGAGCTCGGAGCTTCCGATTGGTGACAGTAATTGCAAGTTTCCTCGAGCAAAGACGGTCGTCTTCTCTGGCGAGATCCTCGGCCACCGCCGAGTCGCAACCCTCCTCCGTCGAGCTGCTGCTTGAGCTCAGGGACTCACCACCCCTTCGAGCGACGATCTGGAACTCAAACTCGAGCTCCAAACCCCAGGTGAACACCTCCATCCCCGATTGATCTTCATTTTATTTTTTGCTTCGTTTTCTCGCATTTTATTCGCCGTCCACGTTCATCGTCTCGCCTCGATTCCACTCCGCTGAGCTTCGCGTCAGAGCTCTCATCCTCGCAGACCCCTTCACGCCCTCCGATGCTTCATTTCACTTTCCATCGATCTCCAGCTCCGCCACTTGGCCGGAGCACCTCCGCCAGACCCGTTTCGATCCACCTTAGGCCTCGCCAACCATCCCTACATCTCCACAAGTGCACCCAATGCTTCGGCTATCCTTCTAACATCTGCAGGTACCATCTTGTCACTGATCGGAGCCTCGCCGGAGTCATCCTCGAGCTTCATCACCAGCGACCTCCGTAGGCCTTCTCCAGCTCCTGAGACCACCGTCGCCTTCGCCGCATCGCCGTGCTTCTGCTGGGATACTTCCGAGGCCTCGGAGAGCGTCACTGACTCCGGTAGGGAAGGGCGGAGCAGAGGCCCAGTCGTCAGAGCTCCACCATCTCCTCCGCAGGTGGCGGAGGCCCGTTGAAGGAGAAACCCCAGCTGCCGTTCGATCACCTCGATCGAACGGTCGAAGTCGCACCACGTCGCCACTCCGCCAACCCTCACAGGTGCCATTGGATCCTTCCAGATCTAACGGCGCTTAGTGAGCCACGTGTCCCACCTCTGCAGCAGCCGAGAGCCGTAGGATTTATCTCTGATCCAGCGGTTCACATTCAGCCACATTGCCCCCCTCCGTCGCGATTCAATGCCCGTTGGATCAACTTAGATCTGAAGGCTTTAGATTTCGCCACGCATCTTCACCGACGTCCGTTGGATCGAGCTTGATCCAAGGGTCCGCAGCACGCCACACAGCCCTGGTCCGAGCCTCTTCCCCGAGCCTAGGCTCGGACCACCCGAGGCTAGCCGAGCCTCCAACTGAACCTCCAGGAGCATCCGAGCTGAGCCCCGAGCCTCCGAAGCCATCCGAGCCTAGGCCGACCACGTGAGGAGCTCGTGCGGCCTGGGAATTTTGCACCGAGGCCCTGGAAGCTTTTCATATTTGCAAAAAGGTCCCTGTGAAGCAGACCCCACGTGAGGAGCACGTGCCCTATGGAGAATTTGCACATCTTTCCCCTGCATTATAGGTAATTGCATTTAAGTCCCTGTCAGCATATTTGTTTTATGTAATTTTATTTTCTTGTATTGCAAATACACCCCTGTCTTTGCACGCATCCCTTGGTCGCATTTTACATCATTTTTAAATTCCAAAAGTTGCATTTTGTTGAGAAACTTGTCCTCTATCTATTATGCCACGTGTCACATTTTTGTAATTACAGTAGATTTTTAAATGAATTAATTGGTTGATTTGTGTAATATTTTGCCCAGTGAGACCTTTTAAATTCTAATTAATTTTCTGTGATTCCAAAAATCCTCAAAAATTCACAGTAGCTCTAGATAGTGAACTTAACCTTACATAAAAATTTCATGTCATTTGCATCATGTAAAGGCCTTAATAAATTATTTAGTGATTTCCTTATTTTAATTTTAATAAATTCATTTCACATTGAAATTAAGGTTTGTCAATTTTCCTAGATTCCTTACCATTAGAACTCTCTAGGATAATTTTATTTCCTGAAAAGATGTGATTTATTATTTATTAAAATAAATTAGTGAAAATCACCCTGTCTGCATGTTTAATTCACTGTAAATTCATTTAGTGTCTAAAAATTCCCAAAACATTAGGGTAGCTTAGTTTCATCATATTTAATCATTTGGACAATTTTCATAAATTTTGGACTTCATTTGATATCTTAATTGAATTAACTCTGAATTGGCTTGATTCCTGCATGTGTCTTGCAAAGAAATTAAAAAAAAGGAAAAAAACAATTCCCTGAAAATCCAACACTTGATCTTTGCTAAAATTTACCTAAGGAGACAGCTGCCTCCTTGAGTTCGACCTTGGACACTACCAAGTAAAAAAATTTCACCGCTTGAACTTGACTCAAATCTAATTTAAGTGGTTTTTGATTAGCCCCTCGTATCCGACTGCAACAAACGACTTTAACTTAATTTGGCCAATTAATTTGCTCGAATTAACTAAGGGTGTGGGGCGGTTATCACCAGGGTGGTAGGAGATAGTGCAATCATAGTCTTTCAGCAACTCTAGCCACCGTCTCTGTCTCATATTGAGTTCCTTCTGATCAAATAGATATTTCAAGCTTTTATGATTAGTGAAGATTTCAAAAGTAATACCATAGAGGTAATGTCTCCATATATTTAAAGCAAAAACTACAGCAGCTAATTCAAGGTCATGTGTTGGGTAGTTCTTTTCATGTGTCCTGAGATGTCGTGATGCATACGCAACTACCTTACCATATTGCATAAGAACCGCCCCAAGTCCTTCTTTAGATGCGTCAGTGTACACTGTAAACCCTTCACTCCCATAGGGTAGAGTAAGGATTGGTGCAGATGTTAGGCATTCCTTTAGTGTCTGAAAACTAGCTTCACATGTATCAGACCATAAGAATGAGACCTCCTTCTGAGTTAGTCTAGTCATTGGCAATGCTATTCGTGAAAAGTCCTTCACAAATCTTCTATAATATCCAGCTAATCCCAGAAAAGATCGTATTTCTGTGACAGTTTTCAGACGTTCCCAACTCATCACCGCACTAACCTTTGTAGGATCAACTGATATACCTTCCCCAGAAATAACATGGCCTAAGAAAGATACTTCAGATAGCCAGAAGTCACATTTGCTGTATTTAGCATACAGTTTGTTCTTCCTTAGAGTTTCAAGTGCCCGCCGGAGATGGTGTTCATGCAGATACTTATCCTTGGAGTAAATAAGCACATCATCAATAAAGACTACTACAAAGTGATCTAAGAACTCCATGAATACTCTATTCATGAGATCCATGAAGGCTGCTGGGGCATTTGTTAGTCCAAAAGGCATGGCTAAGAATTCATAATGCCCGTATCTAGTTCGAAAAGCTGTCTTAGGAATATCTGTATCTTTAATTTTCAACTGATGGTATCCAGATCTTAAATCAATCTTGGAATACACAGTTGAACCCTGTAACTGATCAAAGAGATCATCTATTCTTGGCAGTGGATACTTATTCTTTATTGTCCTCTTGTTTAGTTGTCTATAGTCAATGCACAACCGCATTGACCCATCCTTTTTCCTGACAAATAAGACAGGTGCACCCCATGGTGAAGTATTAGGACGAATGAATCCTTTATCTAACAGTTCTTGCAACTGTACCTTTAACTCTCGTAACTCAGCTGGTGCCATCCTATACGTAGGGATAAAGATAGGTTGAGTATCAAGCATAAGAGAGATTTCAAATTCAATCTCTCGCTAAGGTGGTAATCCAGGTAGTTCCTCTGGAAATACATTAGGAAACTTGCACACTATAGGCACATCTTCTATCATTCTTTCTGACCTTGATGTAGTGGTTACATAAGCTAAATAACCTTGGCACCCTTGCTCCAACAACTGTTGTGCCTTCAATGTAGAGATATATTCGATATTATCATTGGATGTCTTTCCAATGAACTGGAACTCTATCGAGTTAGGAAGGTGAAATGTTACTGTCTTCTGAAAACAGTCAAGACATGCATGATGTCTTTCTAGCCAATCCATTCCTAGTATAAGATCAAAATAGTTCATTTCAATAAGTAGCAGATAAGCAAGTGACTGATGTCCTGCAATCTATCCCATACAGTCATCTAAGATCTTTTTGAATATAATTTACCTCCTTTCTCCTTACTCAGATAATGATTTTTTTCGAAATCTTATCCAAACAATAGGAATCAAATATTCTTCTTGCCTACGAAGCACCTCCTCTACTGCTCCTCTAAATGGAGTAGGGGCAACTAAATTCTATGGATTGATGATATCTAAGGCAAACAAATTCTATGGATTGAAGGTATCTAAAATCTTTCTTATTAGGGTGAATAGAACCCTCAACTATAGTATCCACGGGTCTGGATGACTTTGATCTCTCATTGTGGCAATGAGTCTTCGCTCTAATGTATATTACCTTTGATCCATCTCATGGGTCATCATTATCATAGCTGCTAATTTCTTAAACACGTCTTGGTCTGTCATGATCTTGGGATGAATCAAGATCAAAGGACATATCCTATATATCTTCGCATGATGTACACAAGGGACAATGACTTATGAATGGTACTGCAGTCATTTAATAAGATCAAAGGATCTTAAGACAACCTTAGTTTCTGAATACCACTCATAGTTATTAATTACTAAATAAATTACTGGAGTAACCAAGCTCTGATACCAATATGTCGCGACCCCGTTTCCCGGGCCGTCGGATCCTCCCATATCCGGATCTGGTTACTCAGCAATAATTTATTCAGCAATCACAACTAACATTCAGAAATATACTGCAAATAAAAATACCCGGAAGAAAGTATTTCAACACTTTTCCATTCACAAAATAAAGTTCAGATGATACACTGTCCCATTATAATCATTACATGTACATCAGCTTGAAAGGAAAATATACAAAAGATTACTAACTACCTTAAAGAGTAAAGCTACTGTGGCTGGCTGGATGTCTAGTATGTAAGCCAGATGAATTTTTAAAGTCCTTGCGATGGCTCACCAATACCTGTTGGGTTTTCCATAAATCATAGGATAAAAATTAGCGAATGCTAAGTAACGAAGAAGAGAAAAGCAAACCAATTGTGTAATTTTTCAAAACTTGATATCACAAAAATTTATTCCTTCTCATTAATTTAAGTCCTATTCCTTTCTATTCCACGTCAGGGATTAGTCCAGGGGAACCCCACCATTCTTGGACTCCGAATCTGTGGACACTTCGGGATTGGAGATTGTGTTGATCTTGGTAAGCTTATGCCACCGCACGTCGCCTCGACCAATCCTCCAATACTACCCTGATAATTTCCTTTTCTTTTGATAAACAGGGTCTCAACCCTCAGCCTGGAAAATCAAATGAGCACACCGTCCTCGAGGACTCGGTTGCTTAAAACCTCAGGCTAACATTTAATCATATAACCTAGCAGCTTTAAATACATATTATCGTGACCCAGCCGCTATTGAACCACCCGTGCCTCCACATGGCATGACCACATCTTCCGTCGTTTCAACCCGAATATATTGGCTCCCGATACCACATTGCAAAACATTCAATTTGTGCGCACTTATCATAACAGGGCAACCGTGTACCACCTAGGTAGGGAAACACC
The DNA here is from genome assembly GCA_037367405.1 of Ottelia alismoides. NCBI lineage: Eukaryota > Viridiplantae > Streptophyta > Magnoliopsida > Alismatales > Hydrocharitaceae > Ottelia > Ottelia alismoides. Next base: position 685,788 of record JAZKJV010005062.1, on the reverse strand, counting down.
AATATGGGTTCCTTCCGACAAACCTACAGGTTGCATGCCTGACCTGTAGTTCTACTCCCAGTCATCCTTAACGTGACACACGATCCTTTTCAGGATCCAACTCAAACCACATCAATTCACATGATGTAATTCTTTCATTGAGTCATCGATTTGCATAATCAACAATACTTAGTATAGACTCACATATATATTATTCATATGCATATATACTCGTATTTATGCCTATTTTAACTCCCAAACCCAAACTTTCAAAGCCAACGCATCAATTTGATGCGTAAACCTTATTTTAGTGGGAATCACAAAGCAGTTCTTCAGACTTTTTCAAAAATAGCCAAAATTAGGGTTCTTCGTAGCAAAGAACACAAAATCAAGAATTTCAATAATTTCTTATGAAAACCCAACAGCAAAAGGAAGGATTTCGTTACCTAATCGAGCTCTCTCTCGTGTATGCAAGGCTTTATTGAGTTTCATTTTTAGAAAGGCTATTTTAAGGCTCCTGAAAAGATCGAATTTCATTTTTCATATCAAAACACTAAGAAACTGTTAAGAACGCAAGAACGAATGAAGAACGTGAAGAACACGAAGAACGTCAAGAACATATTTTCTCTTAAAATTTCGGCAAAGTTTCCCCTTATATCGGGACATATTTCTCGGAAAATTTCGGCAGAGTTTCCCCTTATATCGGGACATATTTCTCGGAAAATTTCGGCAGAGTTTCCCCTTATATCGGGACATATTTCAAAATAAAAACGAAAAGAGTTTCCTCTATAAAATCAATCGAGAGGAAAATAACAACGAAACTGAAAGAATATACTCAACAACAAGAGATGAAGAACCAGTAGACACCACACATCTTAGGTGAGTGAACATGTGACGAATCACAGGGTCACTAACGTGCATAGCCGTCCGCACCTAAGCAGGGTATTACACAGATTTCTCCATCAAAATAACTATAAAAGCATAATACGAAGAATAGAAACATAAACGATGGAGAATCGGTAGACACCACACGTCTTAGATGAGTGAACGTGTGACGAATCACAGGGTTACTGACGTGCATAGCTGCCCGCACCTAAGTAGGGTGTTACACAGATTTCTCCTCGAACCACAATAGGAAAACGGATCGGAAAGAAAGATGAATCAAGAACAAAACTTGGAAGAACAAGAGTATGAATTGAAAGCCTAGCTTACGAAGCAACTAAGAGAGGATCATACCTTTCTCCTCCTCGTTCTCCCAGCAGCGCTTCGCTAGCGCTCCTCCCTCGCCTCCCACTCCTCCTCCCAACCTCTCGACCCTAGCCCTTGGGGTGGTGGTTGTAGTGGAAGTTGTAGAGAATGAATGGGTAGGGGGTCTATTTATAGGCCCCAGAAAACCACTAACCATGCTTAGAAAACCATGGTTTAGACCTTAACCATGGTTTAGCGACCCATGGTTTTGGCCCATGGTTTTAGCCAAAACTTATCCCAAACTTGTGGCTTAAGTTAGAACATTCTAGAGGATTCTAGATTCGCTAATGACGCTTAATTAACACTAATCGTGATTAACTTTCACTAATCGCGATTTAACTTTCGCGGCTTACGCTTATCTTTTGCTAACTATTGATTAGTGTTTGCTAATGATCATTAGCAGCTTTCAATCGTCATTAATTTCTTTAATTATGTTTAATTAATCTTAATGACAATCATTATGGGTTAATGACATCTTAGCCTTCCTTACTTCTCTTTCTTCCGAAATTCATAACAAATCAAAACGGAGTCCGATTCACACGAAACAAATTCTGTTGGTTTCCTCTTGACGAGCCGGATCTTATTATATAGGATCCAAGATATGCCATGTTCAAGGCTTTACAGAAGTGTCTCGAAGGTCTCTCACACAAGGGAAGATGGGTGTAATGGTTGTCCTCTGGTGGGTTTTGTGAACATGGGTGGTGGATGGAAAAGGTGGTGGTTCCAACCACCGATGGTTAACACACGAAGGTGGAAGTCTAGGGCTCACAATGGCTTCAAGAGGGTACCCTAATCAGGCCATGAAGCCATGTGGAGAGGCGAGGGTAATTGGGAGAACTGCCCTGACGAAGAGATGCATCGCTTGGGAAGCAACTGATATGACGTTGACAAAGACTAGTGATCATTGGATCAGGAGATCCAACTGTCCTGATAGTGGTGTAATGGATGAATGGGAGGCATTTGATCAATTGATCAGATGCTCCTAATGAGAGCGAGTGTGGGTTGAATCTGATTGTCTAATTAAATGATTAGATAGTTAGAATTTAAGGTAGAAGGGGATAAAAGGATGGCCACGTGGCTCGCCAAGAAGAGACCACATGGCCCAGTCAAAAAAATTCATAAACCAAAACTAAATTATACTAAAAAGTAAATAGTAAATAAAGTTACATAAAAAATTGTTCAACGTGAAGTAGTATATTTTTTAAGATCTGCAACTTTCTTTTAGAACTAAAAAATACATCATATTTATATATTATTATTTTTGTAAATATTTTTATGAATATATAAATACCTATTTTAATTTTTTTGTTATTATTTATATTTTAATAAGCATTAATAAGTAATATATTATTTAAATATTACACTAATTTTTATGGGATTTCAAATATGTAAGAAAACACATAAAATAGAGAGAATAATAGGCACATAAATACAATAATTAGATATTTTATTTATTTAAAATAATTAACCTTGATTATTTACATGGTGTATAAAATTAGTTATATTTAGTTAGTTGTTTAATTAATTGAATATGATAAGATAAAGTGCTAAATACTCAAAATAATGCTGATGAATTTGAGATTCATCACTCTCTTATACTTAAACCTTTAACGTCCTTGAGCAAATAAAGAATGAATAAGTAAGTTTAATCACTGACTATGCATGCGAATTACAATATTTGAAATTCAAATACAAGTTTCATGTGACTCTTGAACTCTAAGTTTAACCAAGTCTCACTAAAAAAATCGACTTCCCTAGTTATCAGACTCTATGTATACATATATGTATAGAAGTATGACATTTAATGTTGATCACATAAATCAGTGTAGAGTCTAAGCTTCGCTTGAGGTACCATCTAATAATCAGAGGGTCGGTCTACTAGAGCTAACAAGATAGCCTAGTAATCGCTATGACGATCGACTTTCCAATTGTTCAACAATTAACCCACAAACACACAATATGATGGATTAATCAATAAATGTGAATGTGATTTAAAACTTATTATAACTCTGCAATGTATGTGTATAGGCATAAGTACTTATAGAGGTCGAACAAAGGGAACAAACTATATAGATTGAGAAATTAATAATTAATTAATGCTAATTAATATTAATTTCTTGCTTATTTTTTATCCTTTTCTTTTAAATTACTTTTATGGGTTTTAATTATATTTAATTTTATGGATTTCTAATTGTTTTCTATATTTTTCTTATATTTTTTAATTTTTAATTTATATTTTCTTTTTGATTTTGTAAAATTTTAATTCTTTTTTAATTTTTAAAATAGGATATGTATTTATATATAATAAAATATATAATAGATATTATAAGTATTCTATAGATAATATATTCAAGATAGGTTATTATATTTTTTAATATATCAACATATACTCAAATTCAGAAAATAAAATAATTTTATGATTTTTAGATTTTCCTTTATTTAGTGTATTTTTATAGAAAATTTACTAATTTTTAGGTATTTTTAAAGTAATAAATATATCAAAACAATGCACAGAATAATTATCCAAGATTATTTTAGATCTAATAAATATAAATAAGTCCAAAATTATCCTAAAACTTTTTTTAGTATATAGTATATATAATATAAACAATTCAGAAAAAGAAAATTACATTTTTGGATTTTTTTATTTAATTTTTCTAATTTAAGGTTTAGTAATTTTTGGTATTATATTTTGCATTTTTTAGATTTTTGGATATCTAGGAGATATTATATTAAAAGAGAGTGTAAATTTTTTGGGGAATTTATAGAGAAGTATTTCTAATTTTTATGGATTTTAATATTTATGCTGGGAATAAAAGCTTCTTTTTATATTTTTGTTAAATAGGAAAATTAGCTAAAATGCTAAATAAAAATTAAACGAATACAAGCATAATGCCGAGAACTTAAATTAATTTTCCAACAATTTTTAGAGCAACAAAAATATCTATAATGCACAAGATAACATAAAATAAAATGTTACAGAAATAGGGACCTGCTTACAATTTATAGAAACTTTAAAGTCATTCAATAACATGTCCAAAAAGTTCAATGTTGCTTATGCAAAATTTACAGGGCCTCAAGTGTTGCTACATGTGAGGCGGAAGGACCTAAATGTAATTACCAGAAACTAAGGGTTCAGTTGCAACTAACACACAAAATTTTACACTATATTTCTTATTTACAATACTAGTTATTAAATACAAAAAGTATGGGTGTTCAGGTGTAAATTACTTCTCTACGGGTGCTCATCATGGTTTCGAAGAATCCACTTATGCACTGGATGACTTTGATTGCACCACACCTCTTCGCAGATACGAGTCTTGATTGGATCGAGGCTCGATCAGACAATCATCTTTTTCATCGATCCGAAGATTGTTGGGCAAGTTGGAGGTGGTTATTAATCTAATGGCGATGAAGACCCCTGGAAGAATAGGGAAGAAGTTAGCATTTTTTGACGTTCTTTATTATATCGCGAGGCAATCCCTTAACGCCTTGGGCGCTTCAATCGATCGTATCTTAATTCTCTATTACTCAAATCGGTTGTTGCAATACTCGGTAGACTCCTGCTGATATTCTGCAGCCACAATGATGCATAAATGGGTCCAAAGCTCATCGGTGGAGGCCTGGAGCTTGAAGAAAATAGCGTGTACGTGGAGTTCCTACACAAACTAAATACACCCTAGAAGGGGGCCTTGAAGGCTCACACCTTCACGATAAGCAAGGGGAGTCGAGGGTGAAGGTTATAGCCCTCTTATTGAGCGAAATAAAGAGAAGATGAAGCGAGATGGTGGAGATCTCCGACGAGGTGGCAGAGGGATATTGACAAACCAGATCTAAACATGATTATGGTGGAAGAATGAGCTGGGAGATGGAGAAATGGAAGGGGAAAGTGATGAGGTAGCTGCGGTGGTTGGGCAGTGGTTGAACAAGCGAATCACGGGTCGAATCTCTTGAGCTCTAGCATACTATAATCTATTGATCTAAGATAAAACACAAGAAAATGCACAAAATAAAATGCAGAAATAAATGCCGGAAAGGAAATCTACATTAGAAAGCTATTAAAAATAACTCAACATGACTTGGAAGTCAAGGAGTATAGGACCACCTAGAGCACGAACTCCAGCAATGATGGATCGATCTCTAGGAGCTTTATCCTCGCTGTGAATCAGATGGTTCCTCCCTGCCACGAAGGTCCACACATCAATGGTGATTTTTAGGGTTAGAACTCATAGAAGAGGGATCAAGCAACAAAAAAGGGTGGAGGAGGTGGTTACATACATATGCGAGGGGGTCACATGTGAGGGAGATTGCATGCGAATGAGAGGGAGTTGGTGGATTTTAGCGAAATGGAGGGATTTATGGGGAAAATAAATGGTGAAGGGATCGAGGGATGAAGAGGCCTGGAGATGGCATAGAAAATGGAAAAAGAAAGGGGCTGACGTGCTCTGACATAGTCAGAGTAGAGGCAAGGACAGTTGACCGGGGGATCAACTTTCCTTGAGTCTTGATTGGTCCATGTGGACCAAGTCAGAACAAAATTTAAATGAAATTATGCATTAATTGAATAAAAATAGTAAATAATTGTGTTAAATAAAACACAAAACATGAAAATATTTATTGTTTTTAAAATTATTTTATGAATATTTTTATTTATTTCTACAATCTTATTTGTAGGATGTTAATATTTACATGTGTATTCATAGGTATATTTACCTGTATTTTAAGTATTTTATTTTTATTTTGTAATTTTCATATATATTGTCATATTTACATGTTTTATATATTTATAAGATAACTAAATACATATTTACATAATTTTTCTTTATTTTTCTGATTTTATTTACATACATAAATATTTGTATGCAGATACAATATATTTATAGTATACCTATATATTTTAAGGTATTATTTATTTTAAGAGGATAGGGAGCCTCCTCTCAAGAGGAGGTAACTTCCCTCCTGCTTAGTGAAAGAGAAGGCAAATTTTTTATTTTTTTTGAGAAATGTCACAGTAGATTTTCATAATTATATCCCTCTAATATGCCATTCAAATTTCGTCAGAAACAGAGACTCCTGCGACCTCCATCCAGACAGTCATTTTTTAACGGTCACAGATTAGTTGTATTTTACATGTTCCGGATGAAGGCCGTAGGAGTCTCTGTTTCTGACGAAATTTGAATGACATATTAGAGGGATATAATTATGAAAATCTACGGTGACATTTTTCAAAAAAAATAAAAAATTTGCCTCCTCTTTCACTAAGGAGGAGGGAAGTTACCTCCTCTTGAGAGGAGGCTCCCTATCCTCTTATTTTAATATCTTTTTCATGGTTTTATTTTTTGTCTACATTTCCAATATATTTTAAATAATGTATACAATTATGTTAAATATAAGGAGAGTAAAAATATAAAGAATAAAATATATGAATATTATATACATGTACACAGTACAATGGTACCCCAGAAAGCCAGCTTTTGCATCTTAACTCCATTTTCAATTAAATCAATCTATTTAAATAGATAATTTAATTTGGAATATAATGGGGGTGATTTTGGTGAAATTTGAGTTCACGTGGAGAAGATATTGCTCAGTAGAATTCAGTTTACTGCTTTTTCATCTGTGTGTCTCAGTTGCAATATGCTTTATTTTTATTGGAAATTATTTTGATATTTTTTTTATATATTATTATGTACAAGTTTCATGTTGAACTTTTTATTGTTTGGAGTGTGTACAATGTAGAATATATTGGAGTAAAAATGATTATTTATAGGATAAATAATTAGGGTTTTATATACAGTTTTTGGTCCTTATTTTCCCTTACTTTATTCCTTGCCGACCTAGTAAATATTGACTCAATCTTTAGGTGTAGGGTCATTCAATCTCTTTGATACTTCATTTATTTTCCTTTTCTTTCTTTATTCTTTTATTTTGGATTTAAATACAGATAATCAAGTATCATTTACAAATGCATAAGGAATGTTAATTTGTATAAGTTAACTATATTTACATGTGCTTTGATAGGGATTTAAATATAAATGGAAGAATAAAGGTAGATGAATACTTACCTTTGCTAGTCCCTAGCAACACTTATTAGAAGAATAAGTAATGCAATAGAGAAAATAAAGAAAAGGAATTAAAAGAAGTTAGAATGATTATAACTTTTAAAGTTGCCTTCACAAAATCAAAGTTTGGAGCTAAGTTAAGACCGTTGGACTGTTAATGGGTTCGAAACCTTATTGGGAATAGGACCTAAAACTTAACATCCCTTAAGTTCCACAATCCTTTGTTCAAGATACCTCAATAGTCATGTCAGAATAAGTCTATTCATAAGCAAACCCTTATGACTATGAGGCTTACTTGAATAATGTATGTGAATGTATCTCTTCTCATCAGAAATAACAAAGAATAATCTCCTTAACAAGATAGCCCAAATTCCCCAATCTAGCTACTCTTTCTATGAGGATTGGGGTATTCCCTTCTACATTCAAGTGCAACTGGATCAAGAAGAGGGGTAGAGAGAAGAATGGATTGTGACCAGTGTAGTCACACGACCTATGGATCTTGGCTAGTGTAGCCAAGTCTCCTGTTGTAGGAAACCTTAAGATATTGACTTTGAAGCATAATGCCTTGTTTATTTCATACATACTCTGACGTGATTTGACCTTATTTTTACTTTTCCCATCTATTCATTTTGGAGTTTTTGATTTTACATTTTTGGTACTATATACAACAACATTTACATAAGGAATTTTTCCTCTTAAGCCAATAAACTATCTCTCTTTTGAAGCCTTATTGCAACCCGCAACGACATGTCTTTAGACACCCATGCCACTAGATCGGGTTGGGGGGCACTAACGACCTAATGGGGCGATGTATGTTACCACACATGTGTTTCCTAAAGCTAAAGAATCCTGTCCTCATGATGAATATCCATTTCATCACCTTTATTCTATCATATTGGCCTTAAAAATCTAGCTAATGCATGTAAATGCTACTAAATTGTACAAATTAACATCCATTCTTTGTTTGTATAAATAATACATAAAATACTATTTTTAATGCCAAAATTATAGAATAAGGAAAAGAAAAGAAAAAAGAATAAAATGCCAAAGGTATTTTACGACCCTAAACCGCTAGACCTAGGCATCTTGATGACTAGGTCGATAAGGAATAAAGTAGGGGGAGATAAGGGCCATTAATACAATAAAAATCCCATTTATTATTTCAGTATTTATTCATTTTTGGGATCCATTTTATTTTCTATTTTTTATACCTCAAATAAAGAAACCTTGAACACTAAAGATGTAGCTAATAGTATATAGAAAAATACAAAATTTATTTCATACAAAAATAATAATATACAGTATAAAAGTTATACTCTAATTAAATTCCAAAATCCCAACTTCCCAGACCCATATATCTTAAATAAAAACTCAAAATATATCAAAATCACTTTAATTATATATAACTTTTAATAAGCTATTTAATGAATGTGGTTCCATATTTTTTGGAGTTAAGGTTTGAAAGTTAGGTTTTGGACCCCTATTGTGCAATATACCCGATTATAATATTCATTTATTATTCTTTACTATTTTTATAAACTTATATTTTTATAATTTTGTAAAAATTATTTAGGATATATATACATCTTAAAACATTAAAATAAAATATGTATATATAATACATAGATGCCCATACATATACTTATATACTATATATTTTTATTTTATTTAAGTGTTTGTTATATCAGGAAAATATAATAAAAATATATTTATGTATATAAAAATAAGTTATAAATATATAGAATAATAAAATCAAAAATACAAAATAAACTTAAAATATAGAAAACATAGATATATATACCTATAAATGGAACCCTAAAATAAAGTTATAATTAAACACCTCAAAAAAATAAATAAAAATCGTAATAAATAATATAGAAAATAACAAACATATTTTTATTTTATAACTTAATATTAATAAAATCATTTGTTTATTGATTTAGATTTTATAAATAATTTCCAGGATGATTTTTCCTTGTTGGTCCACGTGTACCAACCAGGTTGAGGTGCCAGCTGACTCCGGTCAATTGGCTGCCCCTCATCCTGTAGCGGTCAGATATAGCTTTGACCCCTTGCTCATCGATTTTTTGGCCCGATTCATGCATTATTTTGGGAAGTCTCCTCTTCCATTTTTTCCTCGATGCGAGCTCTTTCACACAAACTCGATGCCTCGAGAATTGATCTACTGTGTCGGCCGTTTGACCTCGATATTCACCCCCACTTGGTCACATTGTACATATGCCCCCTCCGACATTTTCTCTGATTTGAACCTCTTTTGTCCATGTTTTCTTCTCCATATGGCGCTCATGGGCTCGAGGAGGGTGACAACCTCCTCGCCAGTCTTTTGGTTGATCGAAGACCGGTCTTAGGTGTGATCCATCATCAGCTCCTGCTGCCGGCCGTCGAGGTCCTTAATTCATGGCTTAACAGCCACTGAGGTAACCTTTTATTGCTTGCTTAGATAGCTTGGATCCTAGGTTTTCATGTCTTGCCTCTGTTTTATCTTCTAATCGCATCACTTAGCCATAAATCGCCAATCATAGTTCACCGGAGCACAGCTCCGACGAACCCTTTCCACCATCCGACCAGTGCCGTGACCCACTAACCACCTCCAATCCTCTCCCTACACTTCTGCTATCCCCACTGCACCTTCATACAACTAGGTCCACCGTGGATCTGGACATTCGTACCTTAGCTCATCCGCTCGCCGGAGGTACGACCGCCATGCTCCACCACCCATCCACCTTCGCCAATAAAAGCCCTCGGAGCCCCTTTCTTTTGTTTTGCCTAACTCCTGCAGGGTTTGAAGGCTAAAGGACCCGCTTGGGGTCTATTTTGGATACGCCCGAGGTACCTGGAACCCCACGCCTTCTCCGATCATGATGGTCGTCACTAGACCTCCAAACAACATTCTGACGCTGTCGGCTTGCACGGAGGAGCTTGGGCTCCATTTTGAGCCTTCGGTGAGCATCCCAGGTGGTCGGAGGACCGCGCTACCATCGATTAAAGCTTGGAAGAATGGGAGTTCTTCCCGTTCTTCCAAGTGTCTTCATCACCCTCCGATCGACCGCCCGCACCAGATATCACAACCACCATCGGATGCAGAGCTTCCTGGATGTGGATCTCCTGCAGGTGATCTAATCTGGAAAATCCGCATGAACCGTCATTGGTGCACCAGGGCAGGACACATGACAAGTGGAAGAAGATCATCCGTCCATCAGTGCCTTAACGCTGTGTAATTTTCATTCCCTCCCCAAACTATTTTTTGTATTTATTATATACCTTATAATATTTCATTTGCCGTTGTTATAATTTTGTATTATTTGCATTAAAACCCTTGAACTTTTAGTATTTGCAGTGAGTCCAATCCACGTCACCTTTTATGTCGTCCCACAAGAGGTGGCATTTTTGAAGGTATATCCTCGTCGGTATTTGTATTTTGTTTTTGTCCATTAATTTTGAATATCAATTGTATCTTTTTGGAAAAAATGCACATTGGCCCTGCATTTCATTTTAATTGCAATTATGCACCTGTCGAAACATGAATTTTTGTGTGTTTATTTTATTTATTTAAAATAGCAAAAACTCAGAAAAAATCTGAAAAATCGTAGGCTCTTGATTGTTCCTAGTTCCACGCTATATTTTTATTTTGCATATTTAGACCTTTTTATTAGTTATTGAAAATCATTTAGAGCACAAAGAGTCCCTATTTATAGTATAAAATACCTAAAAATATAAAAAGTTTTCAAAAAAATCAAAAAATATTTTTTTTTTCTGATTATTTATTTATTTTATAACTCAAAAATTTAAAAACCTAAAAATAGAAAAAGAAAATACATAAAAATCGAAAAATTTCCAAAAGCCAGTTTAAAAATATTAAAAATTCTAAAAAATACCAAAAATATATTTTTTTCTGTATCTTGATTTTCTTTATATTTTTATCAACCTATTAAAACTAATTTGAAGAATTTTGGACTTATTTTGCTATTATTAATCTTCATTTCCATTTCAGGTATTTATTAAATTCCCGATTTATGGCATTTTTTACTTTAAAAATATATAAAAATTAGCAAAAGTCACTAAAAATATATAAAAATTATAAATAATTTTTAAAACCCAAAAATATTTAATTATGTAATTTTCCTTTATTTTTTAGTTATATTTATATCCTCATAATCCCATATTGTATATATAGCTTTATATATTATTATATATCTTTTATAAAAAGAAATTAAAAAATTTAAAAATACAAAAAGAAAATATAAAAAATATAAAAATAAAAAACATAATATAAAAATGTAAAACGAAAATAAAAACAAAAATAATATATAGAAAGTAAAAATCTATATAAACCTATAGACAAATAAACACACACTCATTTATGTGCTCAATTACCGAATCTATCCTTTTCTGCTCCCTGTGTTCGACCTCTACACATACTTGCACCTATACACATCTTTGTTGTCGGATAAATTTTAACTCCACATATTTCTTTCATTACTTGGTTATTATTTGGGTTAATTGTTACATTTAACAGTTTTCATGAGTGGTCACTTCGATGGCTGTTGATCTACCTTGTGGATTGACAAGACTCTCTAGGAAATTGTTATTTCAAATGGTCATTGCTGGGGAGCAACTGCGCATAGATTGGTTTTGTCTGATTGTGTCTTCTTTGCCTCTATTGTCTATATTTTTCCCTTGATTTATTTTCTCTTTTGTTTGATATTTATTGTTGAATTGTCTAACCACCTCTCCTTGTTGATTTTGCTGCGAGGTACTCCAGATCGAGGGAGGCACTCTACTCGGAGCACCTGGACACCCACGTGAAGCCAAGCCAGCTTTTTGACCTTGTTGTCAGAAGAAAGCATCAAAGGACACTTGGAGGATTTTGAAGACAATTTTTTTGTGCATTTTATTAGTTATTTGATTTGTAATTTGAAGTGAGAGAGACACATATTATTGTAATAAATTGGACTCTCTAGGACACTCTGCTACTTTACGAGGTCCAGTGCCCAAGGAATTGTTCCCTTGGGGGCCTCGTCGGTTTTCTACTGTTTTCAACGCTTTTCTTTTATTTTGTTTACTAAGTTTTTGCTTTTCTTATTTTCTGTGATTGAGCCCTAGTTGTAGGATCTGATTGTCGATAGATTAAGGACAAACACCTAATTATCATTGCATGCACCTATAGTCTCATTTGGACTTAATAAAATTTAATTATCAATCATTTTGATTTGAGACCGCGTGCCGAGAGAGGTCGTATCACATACATGTCACGTTGTGGCAGGCATCGATCGACATCGAAGATCGGACCTTGGTCTCATTTCTGAGTAGTTGAAATCTTGTGCTTCACGATAATAACAATTTCTGTACCTAGGGCGATTTCATCGGCTGCATTTGCATATAGTTAGATTTCAATTCTGCTTGGGATCCTTACATGTAGAGAGTTGGAGGTAAGGTGAGCATTTACTCTTTAAAACACATCATTGATTTGTCGCTTGCATTGCTTTTCTGACTCTCTCCCTCTGATTTTGACTACCTAGGAGCTAAGAAAAATTGACTCCTCGTTAGGCGCGTGTATTTCTATTAAAAATACAAAAAAGTGATAAAAAATAAAATTAGGACTATTAAAATTACTTGACCCTAAAATAAATCAAAAGGAAAAAATCTTGTCTTGGGGCGAGTAATCCCCTCATTGTCTTCGCTTTTACTTGCTCAACGTACACACTAAGGTTAGTGCCCAAATTCCATAAGCCAACCTAAGTGTTTGTACAACTTTGTTTTCTCACCTAACTCTAAAATTGAGAAGATAAAAGACCACACTTTTACGGTTCTCACCGAGTTGAGTTGGTGAACTGGGGGGTTGTGATTGTTTTGTGTGTGTTTGTTTGTGATTGCTTGTGTGTATACTCGATCTCTCTGCGCATTTGTGCCTTTCTTCTCACTCCTCTTGATTTGACCATCATGCTCTCCCGATCATTTTCCTTTTATTTTGAGATGGCCAATTGGAGTGCATTTTATCCGAACTTTATAGATCCCTTGTACCCTCCAGCCGGTCCACTGACGAGCGCGGAAATATCTATTTTTGACTTTTGATGTGATGAATCACAGATTCATCAACCACCTCCATTTTTTAGGAGGACTTTGCTCCTGATTTTTGTACATATCCGCCCCAGCCATAATATCAGGACTCGGATTTTTATCCACCACCACCCTCACATTTCCCTCTGTGTCACCCACCCGAGGCTGATCTGTTGGAGTCACCCCTCATGGACACCGCACTTGAGTACATGGCCTGATTAATGGAGCAAATGAATTCGAGGATTGATGATCTTACTAGTCTTAATAAGAGCCAGAATGGTGCTCCACTATTTGAGGATATGGATTCACCTTAAGATGATCACGAGAGCATGCAATCGCCAAAAATAAAAAAAATGAGAAAAATCTAAAAATCCAAAAAGAATTCGGAAGACACATTGATGATTACGATTGTGAGGAGAGGGTCCCTATGCCAGATCATTTACCTACACATTCATTCACGCCTTGTCCCACCTTTAACCCCGAGGATGACACTATACATACTGCTCTTAGTCATTCTTGTGTAGATGATGATTCCAATCTCCTCCCTTGTATGGAGGAGGTCCAAAAATTCAAAAAATATTGACTGAACCAGAAGTGGTGGCCACTATTCATGAGATCATTGATGCCCCACTTTGCCATACCATGTCCCATTTATATACTCCTCAACCCAAGAAGAAAGTGGAGGAGCAGATCTGAGCATTACATTTTAACCATGGCCACTGCCCATGCCATCACCCACCGTCAATTCTCTAGGAAAAGGAACACAACTACACCATTCATTAGATGCACCATCTCTGACTACACATGTGAACCCTATAAACTTTGTAAATGATCTCTACAACCTTTGAGATATCATAATTCCCCTACCCCATAAACATTACCATCAACTTTAACTTTATTGAAGTCAATTACTTGAGTTAAACTTGAGTTAATCTATCCAAAGAAAAAGAGACGATGGATCTTCCATCTCCCCCTCTCTCCTTCCTTCCCCTCCCCCCTTTTCATCCTCTTTTTCTACAAACTCTCTTGCCTGGGCATATTTGAGAGATCACACGAGTGATATCCTCTGCGAGACGGCAGGATCTCGAAGGCTGAGCTGAGAAGGAGGAGCTGCAGTTGCTCCGCACCATGCCCTGTTGCTTCGGACCAATATATGGGGATCCAAGGGAGTCGTTGAATCAATGACGAGTTAGAGATTTCACTGCAACTAATGGATGAGAGGATGTGCCTTAACTGCTCTTAGGATTCTTCTTCTCAGGCGACGTAAGAAGAGCAACCACTCCAATGATGATGAGATAGATCATTGTTGTTCGCGTGATGCTCCTAGATGTCACGAATGATGGCGAGGAGCCCTTTGATTATATTAGATTGCACGGGTAGAGGTATTGATGGAGGAAGAGAGGTCAGAAGGGGGAAGTCTCAAAGGGGGAGCTCGAAAAGGGGGATGTCAGAATGGGGGAGGCGGAGGGGAGGATGGGAGGTCAACGAGGAGAGGGGGGATGGCATTCGGGGAGGAAGAGGTCGACAAACCTGGAGGAGGAGGAGGTTAGGGAGGAGGTTGAGAGAGGCAACCCTAGAGGGTGAGGGATAGGTCAGTGAGGAGGAGGATGAGGGTGGTGAAGGATATGTTAAGATCCTTAAGCACATCACGGAAGCGTGAGGATCGCATCGAATGCGATCGGGAGCGACTAGTCGTAATAGTGGCTCGAGGCAGCATAATTTAAAAAAATTTATCCGATGAAACCACAAGATCCAAGAACTTTTTGAATCGTTTCAACTAAACCACAATTAAGTATTAAGGCTACCTCTTGAAGCGTGGTCGCGATCGAGTCTCTAAACGAAGAGACCTCCTATCTCAAGTCCGATCCAAGGGAGGAGACGCTTGCGAGCGCGTTGATGAGACGCGTGCTCCTTGCAATCCATGTTGATGATCCAAACTGTGAATCTCCTGATCTCGTCACAAGAGATCTGGTGTCTTCTTCACGAGCGAGGAGCTCCGATGAAGATGGAGATACATGAATAGATTATGCATTAGCACAACGACGATGGTGCGGCGATGGCGACTCTCTCTTGGGCTGCTTGGTGGACGACCACAATGAGAGAGAGGGAGAGAGAGAGTTGGAGTGTAGATAGAGAGAAGGAAAGAGCAATTTGATGTTGATGTTGTAACTGGAAGAGCAAGGGGTGTCTCTTCTTATATAGTATTTTGGGAGTCCATAGATCTCAATCCATGGACAGCACAAAATCAATGAATGAGATTGATTTGTGTTTCTTTCAATGGCCATGATGTTGTTGTAAAAACACAACAATAATATTTAATTCAAATTAATATATATTGATAAATCAATATAAATATTCAAATCAAATCAATTGACTAGTCTCGGAGATAATGAGAATATTAACCATATCCCCTAAAAGGGGGGGGTCTACCACCCTTTTGAGATGGAATGGGTCTACCTCCTCAATATGTCATGAGATCTCATTATCTCATGATATCTCCAAGATTTACAACAATTTTTTTTGTAAACTATTTCATAAAAATAATTCATAATTATCTTATGAATATTGCAATCATGCCATTGGAAAAATGTAAATCGCATTTACATCCCAAAACAAAATGTAAATTATGATTTCAATTAATCAGCCAATGTGAATATAATTCACATCAATAATTAAATAACAAATATAAATCACAATAGTCTCTCACTTATATATTATAAATCACATTTACAATATATTATGATTAATATGGATAGTGCTACCCGCATTATTCATATCCATGATAATTAAATCACATTTAATCATCTTGATTCTCTATTCTCATGTGCCCAAATAATATGAATCACATTCACAATATTCACATCTTTGGTAATTAAATCACATTTAGTTATCTTAGATAACTCTCCTTATAATATGAATCAAATTCATATTGTTCATGATAATTAAATCACATTTAATTGTCAATTTTCTCAATGCTCTGATACATATATCAACAATGAAATTATCCTGAACTCTTTCAAGGATAATGCGCTTTCTTCGCAGATACTTGGAGATAAGGACATGATGATTGTATTGTTCTACGTATAGTGACTTGGATATTTTGATCAAATCTCAAATCCAGATCTTGCGGGACTCTTATAGATGCTGGATGAAATCAAGACCGCAAATCTATATGAATCACATTCAGATCAATGTCCAACATTTAGACCAAGATCAGATTACTTCTCTATGAGAGGAGTCACTACAATCCATACATGTTTCATCACTCCCTCGGAATGGAAGCGCCATGGTTATACAATCGTTTATGATCACATCATGCTCAGGTATTCTTAATACCTGTACATCCTGCATACTGGAAGACCCAGAGTAAACCATAAGTTTTAGATCTCTTTTAGACTATCTCCTTCAGGGTTTTATTATTAAGGTTCTCATTCTATCACTAGGAGTCGATATCGATCATATACTTTCCAAAAGCATATATCATACCTAGGTGTTGATCATATACTTTCCAAAAGCATATATCAAACCTTACAAATTCAGTCAAGCTTCCAAAGCGAGACGACTGTGTATGGAATTTGATTCTTCCCAATATCTCATGAGCGAGCTCATGTCTTTCGGTTCAGAAATGAACTTGTATGATCCCTTTGAGAGATCGTATTACTCATATGCTCATGCATGCACACCAGCGCGTCGGTGTATAGACCTTGGTTAGGTCATCAACCTATTGGTTTGTCAAATGTACATACTCATACATATAGTAATACATCTATCTCTGGTCAGAGGATGTGTGCCTATATCGTGACAGCATACGACTCATGACTTCGGTTATCTCGATCTCGTTAAGTTAACTCTTTGGCCTAACTTATCTAACACTTCCGAATCTCTATTCCTATGCAGAAGACTTGCATAAAGAGGTCGGTTAGATATCAGCCTTCAGAGAAAGAATTACCATCTCCTTCTCAGGCTGGAGATCATCTCTCTAATAATCATTTGACGGTACTTGATGAGTCCTCAATCTAACTCTTTAGATATTCATACAAGCACCAGCCTCTATGATTCAATAATTGAATCAACAGTTGTATGATCATTAAGATGGACATGGTACATAACCCTAATTGTACTAAGGGACCTATTATGAAAATTAATTATTCTTCATTTCAGATCAGGGAATGATATTTGCAATAACATTTATTGCATAATGGCTCACTGTCGTTTCGCATGTCCAAGAATTTCCCACTGGCCCAAAGAGTCATTGATGGGCTAATCTTTAAACCCACACTCATGTGACAATCATAGGCTATTTAGAAAAATAGCTAGTTAAGCTGATCAGTCACTTTGTTCTCGAGAGACAATGCCAAGTCCTTTGACGGCACTTGCGTATCTCCCAGTAACAGTGCTCGCATCCAATGCGAATGTTTCATCTTATGCAATCAATACTCAATATCGTCAGTTATAGTTTCCTTGACACTACAACTCAATAATTATTATAACTAGTATTTCTGTTATCCTTTCAGAATACCCTTATTCCTAGAGATCTCTATCTCCTAAAATATCCGTAATTAAGACCTTTTAAATCTCCATCTATAAAGTCTTAATTTCTTGAAGATAAGACTTAGAGATCACTATCTCTAAAGTCTTGTCATCTTTAAAGATATTGTTATTACTGCAATCAAGTATTTTATCTCCATAGTAGGATTAGTAACAGTTTACTACTCCTACTGCATGGCAGACATCTGACTTTTTGTATAGATTTAGCATACACTCGGCTTCTCGTAATTGATGTACAAGGGCAAGCAGTTCTAGCATTCACTTCCTCGACTCTTTGAGGCGCTATCCATTTAGATAGGTCAGTACCATATCTTAAGGAAAAAAAGCTTTTCTTGGAATTTTCCAGAAAATGGAACATGTCCAAGGTGTACCACTAATATGACGGTCCCAATACCCTCTTCTCTTTGCTTCTGAACAACTTCAGAACTAAGATCTAAAAGGTAATCTTGAGATCATATCTCAAGGTATAGAATAACCAGATTATAAAACACTTATTATCATCATCCTTATATCCTTACAAATGATTAGGATATCATCTACATTTAGCATGATGAACAAAATGGCACTCCTACTAAGCTTTACATGGTTCATCAAGATTCTGTTTGAAATCATAACATTTATAATTTCATCAAATCTGATGTTCCAATTTGAGTCCATAAATGTAATTCCTTATCTTGCACACCTTGTATTCCTCATCCATGAAGCCATGGGGGCTACTTTATATGAATATTCTCAGAGAGGTATTCATAGAGGAATGCAATCTTGACTCACATCTTGAAGATGTCAAAGTCAGGTTGTGTAGCTATAGTTAGCAACATTTCGATGGGTTTAATAAAGGTCACTGAAGAGAAAGTCTCATTACAAACAATATCTTCTCTTCGGTGTGTAGCTCATGTCTACGAGCCGTGCTTTGAAGGTCTCTACCTTCTCATCAGGTTCTCTCTTTCCCTTGAAGATCCATTTACACCTTAACGGGTCTTACCCATATAGGTGGATCCTCAAGGGTCCATATACAACACTTCTATATAAAGTCTACTTCAGACTTTACTGCTAACATCCATCTTCCCATGTCATGATCTTCATAAGCTTCATCACATGAAGTTCAATCACTTGTCAGACTTAACTGACACCTGGATTCCATCCTCAAACTCATTTGAAGAGGTATTAGTGTTTCATCTTTAATTGTCCTAGTTTCCAATTCTAGGAGCCTCATTATCTTCTCAATATTAAATGAATTCCTTCACTTCATTTTCATCTTGATTCTCAAAAGAGACATCGTCTAAGAATCACAACCTTAGAGATGAGATCTTTTAAGAATCTCAAGGTCATAAAGTAGGTATCCAATACCGTCCTTTCTAATGAAGTAGCACTCGTTGATGCATGATTCCAGCTTACTAGCATGGAACCTTATCAAGGATATATATTTTAGTCTCTACTACATATATACCAAGAAACTAAGAGGTAATTATGCTGAGATTCATCATTGATCAAATCATGTCACACATGATTCAATTGTATCTCCCTATAAATCTCTTGAGTTTAGGTGTATCAGGAGGAGTGATGAATCTCATATTCATCACTCTAAATATCATTAATTAAGCTCAAATCCCTCAAAATCATTGGTATTTCTTCATTTATTCAGCATAATTAGCATTCACGCATGTTTTGATAAGAATTGCATTTTATCCTCTATTTTTGCACAAAATAAGAAGCCAAAAATCCCAGTTAAAATTGACCTGTAATTGCCTAAATTTCCTGATTTTTAACTAATTCATGCTAATTCCAAATGACCGAAAAACCACTCCACTATTTACATATCATTAATAAGAATAAATGAAAAATACAAAAAAATCACTAACCCAAATAAGTGGACCAAAAACCCAAACCCTAGTTCTAGGGTTTCTGAACTAAAACCCTCATATCTTCCCCATCCAGTATCCATTTTGATCCTACTCACTTTTAAACTAATGTACATTCAAATACCTTCAAAACAAGACCAAGTTCAAGTGAATCAGAGTTCATATGTGAAAGTTGGGTTTTGGGCCACTTTTGTGCATTTTGTATTTTAGCGGTTTTTAACATATTATTTTATGTACATAATTAACCTATTTTATCTCATTTCTTTTTCTTTTGTCTTCTTTGATAAAAGTTTTATTAAAATGCATAAAAATCCAAATCCAAAATGAGCTTGAGATCAAAGAAACTAACTGAGTCTCAGTCTTCACTACATATCTGTACAAAATTGGTCTTTTTCATGTTTTATTTTATTTATTATTTTTCTTAATTAATAAAAATCCAAAAAAATTATACTAAGGTGTAAATATGTATCTTTGATTTTATTATATTTTTTTTTCGAATTTTTATCTGGTTTATAAAAGATAAAAAAAAGTATAAAACTAAAAAATCAAAGTATTCTATGTACATGGGATACCCCAAAAATATCACTTTGTGCAATTGATCGATTTTGGTTTGATGTCTTCATGAAATTGTATATCTCATCGAGACGAGCAACTTTCGTGAAGAAACGTTTTTGATATGAGGTCATTTGCTATTTCTTTTCCATTTTTCTTTATATTTATTTTTTTGAATTTTGTGGGGCTGATAGGTGGCAGCTCCTGGAGCCGCCATGTGTCAACCATTTTTGAAGACTTTATTATTATTTCTTTTTTATAAAAAAATGAAAAAAATCAAAAGCCGCACGTGCGAGGCACGTGCCTCCAGCACACATGCCCAGCATGTGATGCTCCGCCTGGGCCCCTCTATCGCTGCCACATGTCACGACCAGGGCCGTCCGATCTCGGTCGATTGGACGACCCCTAGACCGTTATCTTCCTGCTTCCCCCTTTGGAAGGTCACCGCCTCAAACCGCGGAATCTCCGCCGCTAACTCTGTGATCTCCTTCCTCGTCAAATCACCAATCTTCAACCCAACCCGATTATCCATCGATCTTCTCCAATCGAATCCTATCATCGATGATCCCCTTCCATTGTCGATTCCCCCATCTTCCTATAAAAGCATCTCCGTCACCCTCGAACCAGACATCCGCCGACTGCACATTGAAGGAAGAAGCTCCGGGGTGACAGCCTGGAAGTCCACTCCTCGCGGCGAGATTCGAGGCTAGGTGCCTCGCCGCAATACGCCACCTACTTCGCATCTGCATCTACTCCGGTGACTCACCGTTGAGCCAACCTCCAACCTCCGACAATCTCAACTCCATCAGAACGTCTTCGCTCCGTCTCCACCACTACGATTTTCTTCATCAACAACGCTTCATCTCCGACAAGCAACTTCGCATCTTCCGCCGCTCCGCCAGAAGCACCTCCAGTAGCTACTCGACCTCCCAATGCCCATGGTTGCATGCCATCCACCATCGACGTCCAGCCACCAGCACCGCCCCTATCACACCGCATGTAGCCCGCACACAGCTCCTTCGTCATCGACGGACTTCCTCCGCTGCTGCTCTGCCAAGGGCCATCCAAGCGCCTCCGGCACCGCTTTCAGCCGTAAGCCACCGCCGGCCGGGTCTACCCGAGACCCTCCCCTCACGTGAGGAGCACATGAGGAGAGGGGACTTCTTGTGCCGATGCCCTTAGAGTAACTCCAAATTGCACAAAGCACCTTATCCAGAAGTCACGTGCCCCACACGTGACTTTCTGGAATTTTTACAACAGAGGCCCTAGAGTTCATCCCATTCACAGAAACAACCCTAACGTGACCCTTTGGCATTTTTGCAACTCATCCCCTAGGACTATAGGTAATTCCACGCATACGCCTGTTCTGCATAATTTCATTTCTTTTTATTTATTGTTATTGCATAAACACCCCTGTGTTCCCTCTCCATTTTGAACGGCTACATTGAATTATTTTATTTATCAAAAATAGGTATTTCATTCGTTAATTAATTCTCTACATTATGACATATGTCTGACATTTTTGTGACTCGTGGTTAACTAATAATTAATTATTTATGGAAAGTTGCATACTTTGCCCATTTTATGCTATGATTTTCATAAGTAATTAACCGTTGATCTAAAAGTTGCCAAAAATTCATAGATTGTAGAATTATCTTTACATTGTGCCCAAAAAGAATTGCATTTGCATTCATCATTTGCCTTTTAAAAATCATTTTGCATATTTCAATATTTAATTTTTAATAGTTACTGAATCTTGTATTTTTGAGGTTTAGGATTTTTCTTGAGATCCATCACCTAGTGATAGATCTTGGATAATTTTATTCCTTGAAAATATAGGTTTAATATTTATTATAGGTAAATATTGAAATTCACTTTGTTTGCATTCAAAAATTCATAAAAAAATCATTTTGCATCCAAAAATTCCAAAAAATTACAGTGCATTCATTTCGTCGTAATTATCATCTTGGCCAAGTTTCCTATTTTTCAGACATCGTTTGATTGATCATTATATTTTAGTACCTAAAATAGGCCAAAATTTGCATTGTGCATCTCAAATTGTATTAAAAATACAAAAAAAGACCGCCTCGAAAACCGTACATGAACTTTGATAGATAAAATTCTAGGTTGTTCCTTTGCCTCCTTGTGTTCGACCTTGGGACTTGCCCAAGTAAAATAAACATAAAATCTCATTGATAAAAAATGACTAAATAATTGTGGTTATTCTCTTAATCGATTCTGATTTCCTGCCTACAATGAAACATCACATTATTTTAAGCGAACGAGAACCAATCCACGCGACATATATTTTAACAGGGGAATTCTACGATCTGTTAGATGGCGCTGTTGCCGGGGAGGCAAACATCTTAATTTTTTGTCTAAAAATTTTTTGTTCGGTTTTTCGCATTCAGGTAATCTGATCCCCGAATTTTTCACTGTAAATTCCATTTTTTCTTGTATTTAATTTTATATTAATTTTTGTATTTATTTTCTTATTTTTTGATTTATTTTTTAGTCACTCTCTTACATTTTCTCTCTTCTTTTTCTTGCGAGGTACCCGTCATACATGGAGTGGTTTTTCAAGAACCTACATAACTTTACCGACTTCCGAAAAGCCGCATTAAAAAATAAGATCGAGCCGAGTCGTAAGAGAGCTTAGAGTCTAGAATTTTACTTTTTGCAATTTTAATTTCTGTAATTAATTGATCATTTATAGCAGTGTATGTTTGGACTCTCGCTTGTGTAAAAAGACCTTGAATTTTTTCTGTGGTGTGTCGTGGCCTGTTTCATTCTCCAATGAGGGTGGGACCCGACTTGAGTGGCGCTTAAGATAGACCTGCACATACGATTCTTAGAGCTTTTAATTTTTTGATTGTGCTCGTAGGACCTAGGGCCACACTTCATTTAATTGAGACATACAATAGATCGTTGAATTTAGTCAAATTCAACTCAATTCTTCCCCGCTAATAGAACTTTCTGTTAGGTGCGGTTTTTCATCGTCTTGCATTCATATAGACTAGATTTTCAATTCTTGTATTGCATCCCACATGGAGATTGTGAGGAATCACTGTAAGTCTTCTATCTGAGCATACATCATCATTTTCACGTGCATCGGCTTTTCCCGAATTTCTCCCTTCTATTTTATCACATAATTTTAAAGGAAATTGGGACTGGACGGCAGACGTGTATTTGTGCTCACTTAATTTTTCAGTGATCGCCTAATTAAAATTGAGACTGCTAAATATAGCTGATTTTAAATAACCCATAAAATCAAGAATTTTTGCAGGAGAGCAACCCCGACCTTGTATTCTTTTATTTGTCTCACTGAGCGAGAGACGACACTTAAGGATAGAGCCCAGCTTTGAAATTTTTGTTCAGACTACTGATTCTAAAAATGATTAGCTACTTCTTAGTGAGGATCTACGAGTAGCCGGTAAATGGTCCGGATTTCCTTAGCAGAGTGGGTTGTTTAGAGGACACTACGTAAGGATCCGTCCTTAAGTAACACGGGTAGCCGTTTTACGGTCTGTACTTACACCTATACTAGCTGAAAGTAAGTGCAACTAGTCGTAGGAATTCGGGACAGTCTTTAGGAAAATTTTCGGTACCGAACAACTCGCTAATTATTTTCCAACATTGTCTTATCACCAACTAAAATTGAAAAGATAATTGCTGAACTCTTGCGGCTTCATTGTGTGAGTTGGTGAACCCGGGGTTTGATCTATGTTTGCATTGATGTGCTTGAACTGATTTCGAAGATCAAAAGTCACACAATTGTGTCCTCAACCTCCTTGATAAAAATTTCTTTTAAATATCCTATGCACTTGCACCGAGATCAAACATGACGATTCATCATCAACTTCCTTTGACAAAAACTGGACGATGGTCCGAATACCCACTGACCTATATTATAAAAAGAATTTGTCTCGGTTAGGCCCAAATCGACTGAACCCTCCTCTTTCAATAATCCTCCAACATTTGAGAAAGATTTTGACTCTCGGATGATTTCGGTCTACTCATTAAATTCCAAGCCATTCTACTCGACTCATCGACCACACATGACTACTTACCATCCTGGACTGAACCGTCTTATTCTAGATTTCTCGCTGAAACTAATGAACCATTTCAAGATCAAGTCACTCTTGAGTCTCATGATTGGCCGAGAAACCAAATCCAATCACACCAAATGGAGAGGCTCTCACTTAATGATCATCAGTGTTGGATTGACCGTAACAAGCAAATCCCTATTGACCAACCTGAGTACCACTCCTTTGATCAGCTTATACATAAAAAGGATCAGATAGATGATATTGACACATATGCACCCTGTATGACTCCATTATTTGAGGATACAATCAATCAGGACCATGGAAGTAGACTCTACACAAACCAGCATTGCATACCTGAGTCACGGTATGCTGAGTACGAGACCTACAGATTCCCGCAAAATCCTTCCACCGAGCAACCTCCTTCCATAATTTTTGAGGAGAAAATTTCAGAAAATAACAATGATATATTGGATAATCAAAGAGAATCTCCTCCCAGCTCATACAGGAAAATGGAAGAGAAAATGAAAAATAAGAACACATACCGACTGCTCCCATGATTGATCATGAACAGATTTTTGAGAATGATATTTTGAGGATAAATAAGAAATTTGAATTAATGGAAGAAATATTCAGAAATTTTACTGACCGACTCAATTTATTTTATGGGAGCTCGGATATAAAAATGAATGAGAAAAAGATTGGATCTCATATTGAAAATTCTGAGGATATTCAGAAATCTAGAGAATATGTTTACCTTAGGGATGACTCTGACAGCGACATTTCTGCATATTACTCCCCTAGGAATGACTATACATCTGACTCTTACTCGAAACATCAAAGCTCCTGCTCATCTACGGAAAACACCACATCACCACACCACATAGAAAATGCCAAAAAATGGAATATTCAAAAACATCAAAAAATTGAAAATCTAGAAAAATACATAAAAATTGAAACTGAAGAAGATCTGAAGAATCTGGATCCTGCTTTACGGGAAGCATTGAAGAAAAGACTGATTTTTGAACTTCCCTTTATACATACCATTGAATACTTCCCCAATCTTAAAGGATTTATAATAGACAAATTAATGATGAAATATTCGGGCAGGATAAGAACAAGGACTGAAAGACATATCTCATCAATGGCCTCCTCATTGGTGTTGAGGAGAAAAATCAAGAGCCACATAGTGAAGCGGTTACCCAGATTTGATTGTGGAATCAAAGACATGATATTCACTCATGCTTGAATTGATGACGATTCACCTATCAATATCCTCCCGACCTCTGTATTTCCTAATCTCAAACTCGGACCTATCAGGAAGATACGAGAGATCGTTCAATTGGCTGACCGATCGATAAAGCGGCCTAGAGGAACCATTTTTGTCATCATTACATTCCAAGGTGCTTCGCTCAAAGTAGACTTCACGATCATTGATATTGAGCATCAGGGAAAATTCACCCAGTCTCCGGTTATTCTCGGAAAGCCATTCTTAGCATTTACTAAGGCAATTATTGAGTGTGAGACTCGGAAAATCAATTTTACAGCATTGGAAGTACTTTGATCTCAACAAGTCTTTGAGTATCCACGATTTTCTGAGGTAACCCACGAAGTCCTCGACAGCCGTAACCATCAAGTAGTAGAAGAGCCCTACCCGTTGCTACATTTGAGACAGCAGTTGTTGATGTGACTATTGGTTTAGAAACTCTCTCTCGTGCTCCATTCCCAGCTGCTCTCACCATGGAAAATCAAATATATGAATCATATGATCCAGAGACTTATGCATGGTCGCACCTTGGGTCAACTATTCCGACTACTTTGATCACAATAACTTGACACAGGAATGATCCAATGTCAAATCAATTGAGAACGAACATGCAGAGACTCTCCCCACTATTTCAATTCCTGCGGATCTAACAATAGAAGAATGTTTCTTATATGATCCTGAGACATATGCATGGTCGCACCCTTGCTTAACCTACTCTAAATACCTTGACCAAATCATTCCAACTCAAGAGTGCACCAACATTAAGAAGACTAAGAGCAAACACGTAGGACGAACACTGACCAAGGAGAAAAATTTCAATGGTTATTCATCTGGAGACTCAAGTGGACCAACAACTTCATGAAACAAAATGACTACTCCTTCATCGAAAAAGAAAGTCACTTTTGACTTTCTGGAAGAGGAATCATCTGATGATCCCTCATCAGGTCCGGAAAAGGTAATCGACATGAGTGAGGTTTGTTCGACAGTCTTAAAACCTTACCTTCGTAAGGATCCATGCTTCGATTCCCGTTGGATGACTCCCATTCCTCACTATTATTCATCCAAAGCCGATTCTCCTGGTCTCATCAAATACACTGGAATAATTCCTTATGAGCTGACTGAGACTGGTGCTTCAGAGTATTCATCCGAGGACGAACCACTTGATCCCAAGAAGGAACAAATTCTGAGAAAACAACTGAAGAAACAAAAAGACAAGAATATCTGGAGTGTGTCCACTTTCAAATACTATTCCTCTGAGGATAACTCTGATGATGGCTACCTTTCATCTGACTCATACGCTTCATCTAATATCCAACATGATTTCTCCGAGGATAACACCGATAATAGTTGGAGATCATATGCTTCATCTCCTTCTCATCATTATGATCTCCCACCACAGACTCACAAAAAGATTGGTCGAAAATTGCCTTAATCATCGGCTACCCACCCTCCCTCCCTCCCGACCACATCGGTCTCCTTGTACATCTTCTTCCTCTACTTAGGCCAAGGCCTAAGTATGGGGGGGGGACCGATGTCATATGTACATATCATTCTCTCCATCTCACGATCGCCTCATTTCCACCCTTCTTCCTTACTTAGGCTGACCAGAGCCTAAGTATAGGGGGAACCGATAACCATTTGTATATACTCTCTTCATCCACATATCCCGACCACCTCATTTTTTTGCTCTTCTTCTATACTTAGATTGTTCACAATGTAAGTATGGGGGGGGGGCAGACCGATGTATCTATCTTTTCTTTTTCACTTTCTTACGCTTAGCCCGAGCTATGTCTTCTTTACGCTTCTTGTGCTCTGAGGACGCAACACTCGCTAAGTATAGGGGGTCTGTATATATATTGTGTATATATTTTACCCATATCTCGTACTTTCACGTAAGCCTATATGTATTTATGGGGTGGGTAACTAACTTACAAAAAAAAACAACAACACAACAAAACGAAAAAAAAAGAAAGAAAGAAAAAAGAAAAAAAGTTTTGCTACTAACACTAACTGTGTCCAAGCCAAAATTTTGAAAAAAAGGCTTCTTAATCATTTTTGCATAAAATTTCTTTCAAAAAAATCCCTTGCATAAAAAATTAAAAAAAATCAAAAATTCACAAAAGTCAAAAAAATTTGTCTGCATTCCACACACCTGCACTTCATCCAGCATTACATTCATTTGCATCTGTTAAAAGCCATTGGGTTCTGAACTGAGTTATGAGCAGAAACCGAGAGTGGTCTGGACTTGACCTTAATCCACCTAATTTTCAGAGGAACTTCACCAAGAAATAGAATTTTAGAAGCTTCAGGTCTATGACTTAATTCTTTGAGTTCAACAAGACAATGTGCAACGTTGACTCTTAGTGTCTAACCCGGTCTCTTCATTCTGGGTACAACTCTGGAATAAGGAATTAATTTGTACTCTCGCACTATGCACTTAGCTCAACTCAGACGGGATGTTAGAAGACTGTGTGAGTTTCCTTTCTGGTAGCATGGAAATCTAAAGACCAGAGTAGGGGTTAAAATAAAGCTTCAGAAAAGGGATGGACGACTGGGCATAATTTTTTCTAAAAACCCAAAACATGTACGGAAACAAAAAGATTCTATATCGTAGGGGAACAACAAGATCCAAGCAGAACCACCAAAAGTCCAAATACAAAGAAGCCACTACCAAATAACTATTTGACCAAAAAGGTCCAAGCTTCAAAGAAAACCTACAGAACTTGGTGAAGACTCGGCTACACTGGCCAGCTTCACAAGGAGAGGTGACTACACTGGCCACCCTCTAGTTCTTTTCTCTTTCTTCTAACTTCTCCCCCATTTCGATTGTGAACACAACACGACAGACCTTAGAAGGAAATACCTGACTCCCCGATGACGAGTTACTAGAGAGGAGGTTTGCATGGTAGTCCGGCATTCTGAATGGGAAGAGCTAAAACCTTTCACAGACATGAGTCGATTGTTCAATGTTCATAGGGTATGCTTTGGGAGGAGGATCGATCTAAGATGACTTCTGAGCCGAAACTATGACAATGATGTGTATAACTTGAAGGTTGTTGATTTTAAAATTCTAAGTCTCATAGAAGCTCCGCCAAACTAATAATCCAAAGGTCGAGTCTAGTTTCATTTTCACTTTCAGCTCATGGCCTCGGTATGGAACCCAATCTCATTTCACCTCATGGTATTTCTTTTGATGCTCAGGAACGAGCATGGTTTAAGTATAGGAGGATGGTGAATCTCAGATTCATCACTCTAAATATCATTAACTAAGCTCAAATCCCTCAAAATCATTGGCATTTCTTCATTTATTCATCATAATTAGCATTCATGCATGTTTTGATAAGAATTGCATTTTATCCTCTATTTTTGCACAAAATAAGAAGCCAAAAATCCCAGCTAAACTGACATGTAAATGGCCTAACTTTCCTGATTTTTAACTAATTCATGCTAAATCCAAATGACCCAAAACCACCTCCACTATGTACATATCATAACAAGAATAAATGAAAAATACAAAAAATCACTAACCCAAATAAGTGGATCAAAAACCCAAACCCTACTTCTAGGATTTCCGAACTAAAACCCGTATATCTTCCTCATCCAGTATTCGTTTTGATCCTACTCGCTTTTGAACTAATGTACATTCAAATACCTTCAAAACAAGACCAAGTTCAAGTGAATCGGAGTTCATATGTGAAAGTTGGATTTTGGGCCTCTTTTGTACATTTTTTATTTTAGCGAGTTTTGACCTATTATTTTCTATACATAATTAACCTATTTTATCTTATTTTTTTTCATTTATCTTCTTTGATAAAAGTTTTATTAAAATGCACAAAAATCCAAATCCAAAATGAGCTTGAGATCAAAGAAACTTACTGAGTCGAGTCTTCACTAACTTTCTGTACAAAATTGGTCTTTTCACGTTTTATTTTATTTATTCTTTTTCTTAATTAATAAAATACAAAAAAATAAATTAAGGTGTAAATATGTATCTTTGATTTTATCATATTTTTTCGGATTCTTATCTGGTTTAAAAATGATAAAAAATTATAAAACTCAACAATCAAGGTATTCTATGTATAGGGGATACCCCAAAAATATCACTTTATGCAATTGATCTATTTTGGTTTTGATATCTTTATGAAAGTTGTTGATCTCATCGAAACAAGCAACTTATATGAAGAAACTTTTTCGATCTGAGGTCGTTTGATATTTCTTTTCTATTTTTCTTTATATTTATTTTTTTTCAAATTTTGTGGGGCTGACACGTGGTAGCTCCTGGAGCCGCCATGTGTCAACCATTTTTGAAGGTTTTATTATTTCTTTTTTAATAAAAAAATTAAAATAAAAAACCGTACGTGCGAGGCACGTGCCTCCGGCGCACGTACCCAGCACGTGATGCTCCGCCTGGGCCCCTCTATCGCCACCACGTGTCACGACCAGGGCCGTCCGATCTCGGCTGATCGGACGGACCCTGGACCGTCATCTTCCTTCTTCCCCCTTTGGACGACCGCCGCCTCAAACCGCGGAATCTCCGCCGCTAACTCCGCGATCTTCTTCCTCATCGAATCGCCAATCTTCAATCCAACCTGATCAACCATCGATCTTCTCCAATCGAATACCGTCATAGATGATCCCCTTCCATCGCTGGTTCCCCCATCTTCCTATAAAAGCATCTCCGCCACCCTCAAACCAGACATTCGTCGACTGCACATCGAAGGAAGAAGCTCCGGGGTGACAGCCTGGAAGTCCACTCCTCGTGGCGAGATCCGAGGCATGGTGCCTTGCTGCAATACGCCACCTACTTCGTGTCTGTATCTGCTCCGGCGACTCGCCATTGAGCCAACCTCTAACCTCCGACAACCTCAACTCCATCAGAACGTCTTCGCCCCGCCTCCACCACTACGATTTTCTTCATCGACAACGGTTCATATCAGACAAGCAACTTCGCATCTTCCGCCGCTCCGCCAGAAGCACCTCCAGTAGCTACTCGACCTCCCAATGCCCAAGGTTGCAGGCCATCCACCATCGACATTCAGCCACCAGCACCGCCCTCTCGCACCGCACGCAGCCCGCTATGCAGCTCCTTCGTCATCGACGGACTACCTCCACCGCTGCAACGCTAAGAGCCATCCAAGCGACTCCAGCTCCGCTTTTAGCCGTAAGCCACCGCCGGCCGGGTCTACCCAAGACCCTCCCCTCATGTGAGGAGCATGTGAGGAGAGGGGACTTCTTGTGCCGATGCCCCTGGAGTAACTCCAAATTGCACAAAGCGCCTTATTCAGAAGTCACATGCCCCACAAGTGACTTTCTGGAATTTTTGCAACAGAGGCCCATGGATTTCATCCCGTTCACAGAACCAGACCTCTAGCCAAGGCACGTGACCCTCTGGCATTTTTGCAACTCACCCCCAAGACTTTAGTTGATTCACGCATACCCATGTTCTGCATAATTTTATTTCTTTTTATTTATTGCTATTGCAGAAATACCCATGTGTTCCCCCTCCATTTTGAACGGTTACATTGCATTATTTTATTTATCAAAAATAGATATTTTGTTCGTCAATTAATTCTCTACATTATGGCTTATGTCTAACATTTTTGTGACTCATGGTTAATTAATAATTAATTATTTTGTGGAAAGTTGCATACTTTGCCTATTTTGTGCTCTGATTTTCATAAGTAATTAACCGTTGATCTAAAAATTGCTAAAAAATCACATATTGTAGAATTAATTGACTTTTACATTATGTCCAAAAAGAATTGCATTTGCATCATTATTTTCCTTTTAAAATCATTTTGCATATTTGAATATTTAATTTTTAATAGGTATTGAATCTTATTTTTGAGGTTTAAGATTTTTCTGTAATCGAACACCTAGTGATAGATCTTGGATAATTTTATCCCTTGAAAATAATTAGGTCTAATATTTATTATAATTAAATACTAAAATTCACTTTATTTACATTCAAAAATTCATAAAAAAATTCATCTTGCATCCAAAATTTTCAAAAAATTACAGTGAATTCATTTTGTCGTAATTATAATCTTGGCCAAGTTTCATATTTTGCGGACATCGTTTGATTGATCATTACATTTTAGTCCTTAAAATAGGCCAAAATTTGCATTTTGCATCTCAAATTGCATTAAACATACAAGAAAAGACCGCCTCGAAAACCGTACACGAACTTTGATAGACAAAATTCTAGGTTGTTCCTTTGCCTCCTTGTGTTCGACCTTGGGACTTTTCCAAGTAAAATAAACATAAAATCGCATTGATAAAAATTGACTAAATAATTGTGGTTATTCTCTTGACCGATTCCGATTGCCCGCCTACAACAAAACGTCACATTATTTTAAGCGAATGAGAACCAATCCACGCGACATATATTTTAACAGGGGCATTCTACAATCCGTCAAGGAGTGAGATAGGAATGATATTCCTGTCTTTATAAGGTATTCTTTGAATTCAACTAATAGGTACTTTCTACCTAGGTTAGATCAAATTCAATTCATCTTCCTTCAAACTTTGGTTCTAAACCAAAATTGTGAAATCTTTGAACATTTCAAAGGCTTCTAGGGTGAAGGGAAGAAATCTCATATCACAAATAATCATCGAATGATATCACATATCATCAATGTTTATCATGATACAAAAGATCCATATACATCAATATGTATGAGATCTTGAATACCTTGACATCTTGCATTATTTCCAAAGAAGGGTGTCTTGGACATTTTTACTTTGAATACAATTTTCACAAGTACGTAGGATTTCAAATTTCAGACATTCTAAAGTTTCATCTCTTACTAGTCTATTGATCTCATCAACAGACTAATGTCCAAGGCTTGATGCCAAATCATTGTCAAATGATCTTCATCCTCCTATTGACCTTTAATGGTTTAATTTTTAATATTAGAAATGTTAATGAACCATTCATTAATTTTCCAATTTAGTAGAGTCCACTGGATGCTGGAATACTATCTGAAATATATCCATCATAACTCTGTATGATAGGTCTATTCTAGAATTCATGTTTATTTCCAACATTTAGAAATAAACAATGAGTGTATTCTAATATCTAGGTCATAGAGACATTCTCTAAATCTAAGGTCTCTCCCACTGAAATCATGAAGTTTATCTATCCAATAGATATTGTTGCAACAATTGCATCAATATCCATGTGGATGACTATTAAACCCTAAGATCACAATATTTTTCAGACTTCTAGAACATATGCAACCAATTGTAAGTGTTATTAGAAGAATGAGATAAAATTATTAGACTTTGATCTTGCCAAATAAGAAAGTCAATTTCAATAATAAATGTAGATTATTCTGATGCACTATCAGAGTCCTTCTCTAAGGATCCTAGATAGTCACGCTATCAGTATATCTGCTTATTGCAGTATTGGCATTTATCCAACTCTTTGGATGTCATATGGAAGTCACAGAAGTACAGTCAACTCTTTGACTTTCCTTCTTAATTGGGTCCGACCCATGCTTCCATTGCACTCTCTTCATCTATAAACAACCATTGCTTAAGACAAAGGATCTCTTATGCTGAATACAAAATATTTCAATATAAGAGTATTTCAACATTAATACATGCTTCAATTCATATATTATGAATATTATGAAGCATCATGAATGAATCTAGTATAGATAGTATAATGATGACACTCATTATATCTGCATACATCTTAACTCTTAAAGACATGTTCAAATAGGTATTCAAGCATTTTGAATACATCATCTCTTATAGATCCACCATTCTGCAATGCAGTGAACCATGTCATCATAATTAAATGTCAAGAAAAAATATGTATGCCAGAACATCTTCTTAGATTTTATAAGGATTATTTGACAATTGCGATCATCAACGACATGTCACTTCCAAAGTACATTCGATGAGAGATCAAGACTATAGATACATACAAATACTAGGGTTGTAGTCATGTTGTCTATTTAATTATCATTCCCTAATATTATGAGGAAACTTGCACATTACAACCACATACATTATGTGTCCAACTGCAAGTACAATATCTTTATCATGGATCCAATCCATGATATGTTATTGGTTATTATTGAGTATAGTATTGAGTGGGTTTAATGAGGATTACCTGAAATAAAAATTTGCAGAAAATATATAAATATATATTACTTTGATTTAGGAATTTTTATATCAAAGTTGTCTTGCCTTGTCAACACTGAAAGTTCATTCCCTTAATCACTTTCAATGTAAGAGATATACTTACCATTATATCTCAAGCGAGATCTGCGATCTCCTTACTTGTCTTTGTTACATCCCAATAATATGAGAGCTTGCAACTCAGATAAAAAGAAGTGGGAGTTCATTCCGCCTTAAGTCCAACTTGCATTTTCCAATTCGATGTTTAACACCCGGGTCCATCACCCCTAAGGTGATGTTGACCCATCATTAATTGAACCAACTGTCAATAAGAATACAACTCGCTATGCACAATCCAATATGGCCCCGATAATACAAGGACTCTATATTGGGGTCACTACGCATACGTCCTTACTCTTTCGAGAAGAAAAGAGCCCAATCCAGATACGCTTGTATGCAGGAGCCGTCACTTCGAACATGCGTCTCCTACATACAATCTCTGGCGACGGAACCCTTTGCCATGACGGGAGACCATGGATGTCACTTATGTGATCCTCCAAATCATGTTCAAATTCTAATTAATTATTATGAATCATATTCACATAATTAGTTCTTCACAGGGAAATAGAAACTCTATTAGTAATAGAGTGTTTTAATTGAATATAACTGATTTAATCATATTAAATCAATTATCAATCCAATTCAATCAACCAACAAACTTGATTGTTACTTGAAAAGATGGTATTATCTCAAAAATACGTATTATTTCGAATTGTAATAATTAGATAAATATAATATGATCTCTCAAGCATTATCCCTTCCCTACCCGCTGTCATGGCCAGTACCGATGTGAGTGGGATAGACCGCTCATGGAGCAACTACTACCCCAACGCTCCCTGACTAGACATCATATCCGTCTAGGTTAGGATAAATGCCAAATTGATCACTTTATACTTGAGATGATAATCTATTTTTCAGCCGAAGTTATACCATATAATAATAATCAAAACCATTTTAATTTTCACTATAAGGAAATTTGCTAAACAAATTCCCAATCCTATTCAGGTATCAAAGTTTGTTGAAAAGTTCATATAACCAATTGTGATCTAGATCATATCTAATCAAGTTGATTATGGTCAAAGTCATTCAAGGAAATAATCATCATATTTAAATATTTGAAAAATATTCATCAATAATTATCTCATGAAATTAACAATTAATTTCTATTAATTTTAATTGAATGACAATTACAAGGTTTGTGATCAAGTATGTAATTTCCAGCAATGACCCCTACTTACTAAAATTAGCATATCTCAATCAATTAAATCCAAATCAAGTAAAATAAGTTTCTAAAGTTTGCTAATTTTTTTATAACAGAATCCAAGTGAGTAGCACATATTTCTAAGCATTTCAAAATAGTAACTAACTCTTTAGTTACATCATGATTCGCCATCCCCGAAATAGTAGATATATGTTCATTAAAAATGATCATATCTTGAGCAATCGGATTCTAAATCACGCAAAATAAAATCCCACAGTTTTTTAATTAATGGGGAACATTATCCAAGTGATAGTTTCATATTTAAACATTTTAAACCAGGTCAAAAAAACTCACAAAATAGGGTTGCGAAAATAAAATGCAATAAAATTTTCACAAGCCCTTATGAACCCAAGTCTTCCTAAGTTTATGGATCACATCCAGAAACTCCGACCTAAGGCTCTGATACCACTTGAAGGATATGGTAAGATCCTTAAGTGCATCACAGAAATGTGAGGATCGCATCGAATGTAATCGGGAGCGACTAGTCGTACTAGTAGCTCGAGGCAGCGGAATTTTAAAAAAAGACATCCAATGAAACCACATTATCCAAGAACACTTCTCACATCGTTTCATATAAACTATTATTAGGTATTATGGCTACCTTTTGAAGAGTGGTTACGATCGAGTCTCTAAACGAAGAGACCTCCTATCTCAAGTCCGATTTAACGGAGGAGACACTTGCGGGCGCGTTGATGAGATGTGTGCTCCTCACAATCTATGTTGATGATTCAAGCTGTGAATATCCTGATCTCATCACACGAGATCCGACATCTTATTCATGAGCGAGGCACTCTGAAGGAGATGAAGATCTATGAGTAGTTGATCGGGCAGCATAACGATGATGCTGCGACGATGACGACTCTCTCTTGGGCTCCATGGTGGACGGCCACAATGAGAGAGAGAGAGAGAGTTGGCGTGTAGATAGAGAGAGCAATTTTATGTTGATGTTGTAAGTTGAAGAACAAGGGGTGCATGTTCTTATATAGTATTTTGGGAGTCTATGGATCTCAATCCATGGACAACATAAAATCAATGGATGAGATTGATTTATGTTTCTTCCAGTGGACATGATGTTGTTGTAAAAATACACCAATAATTAATTTAATTCAAATTAATATATATATTGATAAGTCAATATAAATTAATTTCAAATCAAATCGATTGACTAATCTTAGAGATAATGAGAAGATTGACCACATCTCCTAAAAGGGAGGACTGCCACCCTTTTGAGATGGAATGGGTCTGCCTCCTCAATATCTCATGAGATATCATCTCATGAGATCTCATTATCTCATGATATCTTCAAGATTTACAACAATATTTGTTGTAAATTTTTTGACAAAAATAATTCATAATTATCTTATGAATATTGCAACCATGCCATTGGAAAAATGTGAATCACATTCACATCCCAAAATAAAATGTAACTTATATTTTTCAATTAATCAACCAATGTGAATCCAATTCACATCAACAATTAACTAACAAATATAAATCACAATAGTCTCTCTATTATATATTACAAATCACATTTACAATGTATTTATGATTAATATAGGTAGTATTACTCATATTATTCATATCCATGATATAAATCACATCTAATCATCTTGGATCTATATTCTCATGTGCCTAAATAATCTGAATCGCATTCACATTATTTACATCTTTGATAATTAAATCACATTTAGTTCTTAGATAACTTTCCTTATAATATGAATCAAATTCATATTGTTTATCATAATTAAATCACATTTAATTATCAATTTTCTCAATGCTCGGATACATATATGAACAATGAAATTATCCTGAAATCTTTCAAGGATAATGCACTTTCTCTACAGATACTTGAAGATAAGGGCATGCTGATTTTATTGTTCCACGTATAGTGACTTGGATATTGAGATCAAGTCTCCAACAGATCTTGCAGACCACTCATAGATGCTTGATTAAATCAAGACCGCAAATCTAATTTTCTCATTACATCTGAATCACATTCAGATCAATGTCCAATATTTGGACCACGATCACATTACTTCTCTATGAGAGGAGTCACTAAAATCCAGACCCGTTTCATCACTCCCTCGGAATGGAAGCATCATGGTTATACAATCGTTTATGATCACATCACCCTCTGGTATTCCTAATACATGTAGATCCTGCATACTGCAAGACCTCGAAGTTTTAGATCTCTTTTAGATTGTCTCCTTTAGGGTTTTATCATTAAGGTTCTCATTCAATCATTGGGAGTTAGTATCGATCATATACTTTCCAAAAGCATATATCATACCTAGGTATTGATCATATACTTTTCAAAAACATATATCAAACCTTACAAATTCAGTCAAACTTCCAAAGCAAGACGATCGTGCATGGAATTTGATTCTTCCCAATATCTCATGAGTGAGCTCATGTCTTCTCGTTCAACAATGAACCTGTATGATCCCTTTGAGAGATCATATTAACCATATGCCCTTGTATGCACACTAGCGCACCGGTGTATAGACCTTGGTTAGGTCATCAACCTAATGGTTTGTCAAATGTACATACTCAGATATATAGTAACACATATGTCTCTAGTCAGAGGATGCGTGCCTATATCGTGACAACATACGACATAGGTCTTTGGTTATCTCGATTTCGTTAAGTGAACTCTTTGACCTAACTAATCTAACACCTCCGAATCTTTATTCCCATGCAGAGGACCTGCATCAAGAGGTCGATTAGATATCAGCCTTCAGAGAAAGGATTGACATCTCCTTCTCAGGCTGGAGATCATCTCTTTAATAATGATTTGATGATACTTGATGAGTCCTCAATCTAACTCTTTAGATATTCATCCAAGCACCAATCTCTATGATTCAATAATTGAATCAACAGTTGTATGATCATTAAGATGGCCATGATACATAACCCTAATTGTATTAAGGGATCTATTATGCAAATTAGTTATTCTTCATTTCAGATCAGGGAATGATATTTGCAACAACATTTATTATATAATAGCTCGTTGTGGGCTCACATGTCCAATAGGCGGACATACCTGGAGGAGGAGGGTGAGGGCGGCAGACCTTGAGGATGAGGCAGAGGTCAGGGAGGAGGAGGGCGAGGGAAGCGGACCTGGAGGAGGAGGATGAGGGCGGCAAACCTGGAGGGCGAGGGGGGTGTTAGGGAGGAGGAGGGTGAGGGTGGCAAACTTGGAGGAGGAGGAGGAGGTCGAGGAGGAGAAGGGCGAGGGCGTCAACCTGGAGGAGGAAGGCGAGGTCAGGGAAGAGGAGGACATCAGAGGTCGAGGATGTGGGTGGGTGCTGGGTGGGGAGGGGAGATGAGGAGGAGGGTGAGGGGCATTCAATGTAATTTTGATAAATAAAATGGGTATAATTTAAAAGAATGTACCGGTTAGTTTTAATGGATAAATGGATGGGAGTTAACCACGGGATCTGTGGGGTAAGGGTTAGCAAGTTTAAAGGGTCAAGGGGGGATTACAATGTTTTAAAGATCGTAGAGGTAATTGACAAAGTTTATAGGATTCCTAGGATAAAAATCCCTAAATAATATAATTAATATATCATTCATTGCAATCACGTGATTTAGAATATAGAGATGAGATGGATGGCTCATCGTGATGATGATGAAGCACAAATCTTATTTGAAGTTTCTCCCATATATATGTACATATGTACGTATATTTTGTCATGTTTACTAAAAAAACTAACTTATATTTGATGCTTTTAGCTGTGATTTGTAACAAAAAGCCTGACACTAAATGTTGATATCAAGCGTATGGATATGTAGCAAATGTACATATTAGTACAAAACAATAAAATACGATTTACATTAATGTAAATTGTTGAATTTACACGAATTGTGCTCTTTAAAACTCCGCAACAACATAATCAAACTCGGTAGTTTTTTCCCACAATGGGAGCGGGTATGACGAGGGAATAGAGTATTGATGGTTGGGAGTTACCCCTTGCACACAACAAAGATTTATAGCACAAAAGACCTTTTACTTATGTTCACTAATGTCAGCAACGAGGGAATAAAGTATTGATGGTTGGGAGTCATCCCTTGCACACAACAAAGATTTATAGCACAAAAAGACCTTTTACTTATGTTCACTAGTGTCGGCAACGAGGGAATAGAGTATTGATGGTTGGGAGTCACCCCTTGCACACAACAAAGATTTATAGCACAAAAATACCTTTTACTTATGTTCACTAGTGTCGACAACGAGGGAATAGAGTATTGATGGTTGGGAGTCACCCCTTGCACACAACAAAGATTTATAGCACAAAAAGATCTTTTACTTATGTTCACTAGCGTCGGCTTAGGTTGCTTGTAACGTCGGCTAGTGGCTATGCACGCGTTAAAAAACATCCAAAAATTTTGTGGGCTAGCCGCGTTGGGATAGCGTATTCTCAACGTTTATAGAAAGCATTAGCATAGACTCAAATCCGAGGACGTTTAAAATGTCGCCTGCTAGTTATTTTGGTGGATGCTCTAAAAAAATGTCCATACAAAAATATTTTTTGTAAACATTAATAAACAACGGTGTATGTTGCAAGTGGACGTTTTGACACCTAACAAGGTTTTTTAGTCATTATTAAATGTCGACATGTATAAATTTCAGCACGTACGAAAGTCAATCACAATTTAGTATTTTTTTAAAAAAATAACACTTATTAGGACGAGCGATAGTAGGTCAGTACGGCAAAAAGAATATCAAATGTAGATGCAGTATGACCAAAAGAAGAATTGGCCCATTCATTTAACGACGATACTAAAGTCGCATATTCGATAAACATTACATGAAGTCCCAAACTTGTCGTTTTCATTTCAAAATACAAATGAAAAG
This sequence comes from Ottelia alismoides, assembly GCA_037367405.1. NCBI lineage: Eukaryota > Viridiplantae > Streptophyta > Magnoliopsida > Alismatales > Hydrocharitaceae > Ottelia > Ottelia alismoides. Next base: position 645,837 of record JAZKJV010005062.1, on the reverse strand, counting down.
CACATTAAAGTTCCTATAAAGAGATCAAACTATCTAGACGTCTTCTTCAGTATTTGTATCAGGATCAACACCATCAGATTTGTTGGCTCTTGATTGTACTTAAGAAGCATCTAATACAGAATAATTAAACTAGACATGGTTAAAAAAAGATATATAAAAATAGGAATACAATTTAAAATCATTACCATAAATGGAAGTGGAGAAAGCAATGGTGGTGTCCTATCTATTAACGGATAATTATTAAAATATACTAATATTCCGGCAACTATTTGATTCTAAAGCTTTGTAGATATCGATGATTTTATTGTAACTATATGTGACTCCAAATTCTTGACTTTCCATTGAAGTGCTGCCACATCCTTTTGATGATCAAACTCCATTGTTCGTCACATTTCCACAACTCTCTGCTCGATTACAACGAACTAATATATCCCATAAGAATCAGGATGGGAAAATATTCATTGTCTCTTATCGAATGATAGCGACTGACTTCGGTTCAGTGGTTTGAAAGATTCTTAACAAGGTTTGTATGCATATCCCGATTCTTTTGAAACCATTCCTGATTTTTTTAGCGTAAACAAGACACAAAATAAATGTTAAAATCATTTATATACGTAGAAATTAAGTGACATTTCAACTTTCAATTATAGACTTACTTCATGTTCTGGTTCTTGTCATATTTGAACCACGGCATCCCAAAGTTCAATTGGCACACTCTGTGGCTTAGATGCATCTCCTTTTCTTTCGGATCCTTCTTTAAATTGTATCGGTGCTCCTTAAGATGCTTAGCTAATCGATAATTGATTGCTTCTATTACTCTTATACCAGTATCAAATCCTTAATTTCAACTAGAGTCTATACGAAAATATTTAATTAACATATTTGCAATACCAAATTTTATAAGGAACATAAGGACAATTACACACATTGATTCGATCATAGGCACATCGGAGAATGTGTTAGTCAATGCCATAAAGTCTGCAACCAATGGAACATCCTCTCTTACCGCTATCTTGCAAATCAATTGTAGGCCACTTGCTTGATTGGCATCCAACGGTCTACCTTCCTCCAAGTCAATCTTGATAATCGGCTTATGCCCCATATTTTCCACATACTTCGCCAATAAGATATATCTTGACTTTTTCCTTTGACGCATTGTATTTAATTTAACAAAGTTCATGAAACAAGTTAAGTATCATAACGATCACAAAATTAAATTAGGTATCTCTCTTTCGAGAAAAAGATGGCCTTTGATCTGAGTATATTGGAATAGAATTGTAGGTGCATGACAACACTCAAATAGTTGTGTAGGTGTTGCCAATGTATTAGGATGACTATGAGCAATGGATTCTAGTTTCTTGCTCTCATCTTTCTTTTGCCTCTTTCCGAACTGTCCAAACATGATTATGATCCAACTTTTTTATATCCAGATAATGTTCAGAATTTCTCATTTATGGAGGGAAACATGAACCAAATAGAAGATGATAAACACAAATAAGATCGACCAAGTTGACCCAATTTACATGAAGCAGCTTAAACTTACCTCAATAACTGATATAAATAATGATACTATGCTAAACAACCCATTATATAAATAGTTGATGATAGGTGATATGTATAACATCCATTTTCCGACCCTTCATGTATTAAGCAACAATTTCATGAACACGGCTTTCTTTCTTTTTTTTTCTTGAAATTATTTCTCTTAAACAAAATTGCATAACATTGATCCCATTGACCCAAACCCATTTGACAATGATGTATGGATGGATGTTCAAGTTTGCTATGTTTCAGTGTACGTTCATTTGATTTGATAGAAACAAATGTAACAACAAACTACGAATTAGCAATGTCTTGAAAACATTAGCCATTTTTCTATCAGTCTATACTGCATCTTTGAGTGCATTCATGATGAGATGCTTCAGATGCCCATTCAACAAATAGTACAGCTGCTACATCTCAAAGACCACAAAATCCAAGGTCATAGCATATGTCAAGTCTTCAACAAGCAACACTAGAAAAATTCATGGCACAAGAGCTCGTCATCGGTAAATATCTCATGGTGGGTTGAATAATAGTAAACAATGTGACATATCTCATTCGTAAATATTAATGAATAGTAACAACTCATTAATTTATGCGCTGAATACATAACAAATGGTGGGAATCTTTAGAATTTGTTAGATCAACAAACACGCATACACAGGGAAATCCATCCACAAAATTTGTGATACTATCAAGAGGATCGATAATCCAAGTAGGATCATCTCATAAGCCTTATCGGTTAAGTGACTAAATCCATCATACCCTTATGCTCGATATTCTTCACTTCACAGAATCCCTTGAATATTACTTCATGCTATTTCCGAAGTCTCCCCATATTCACCCACAATTATCTCCCAGATCCGCACTCCTCTCAGTATTATCCTGTTCACACCCCAACAACAAGGTGCAACATACATCCCCCTCCCTTCCTCAATGCCAATATCCTCATTCTTCCCCCTCCCCTCTCAATATAAAAGAAGCCCTAGAAACTTATAGCATGTAAATATGTCCTTAAGGAGAGAAAAACCTTAGGTTTTGCTTCTGTCCTACAGATTGATCACCCAAAGGCCAGATTTTTGTTGTCTAAGGAGGAGGAGCAACCACCTAAATGAGTGAGGGTTGCTGCTAGCGTGGTTGGAGGAAGAAAAGGGTTTCCAATAATGAGGAGGGACGAGGAAAAACCGTCCTTGAAAGATGTCCCTTCGCGAGAGGGAAAGAAAAAGGTAGGTTTCCAAAGGTGCGAGTTTATTTAGGTAGGAATCCGAAACGACGAGATGACGTCAATCGTAATTTTATTTATAACTTACGCCCCGATGTTTAATCAAAAAATGTCCACATATGTTTAACATATATCGACGCTTAAATACAATGTCGCAAGAGATTACAAGTGTGGATATTATAATGAACGTCCAGTAAAACCGATCCTAGCCCAACGTATATGGAGCTTGAATGTCGGTTTAAGCTGAAATTCTTGTAGTGGCAATAATTTTTTCTAAAGATATATGCATTATAATGTATCCTCACACCCATTAGAGAAAGGAGGAAAACAAATGAAGTTGAAAAATATAAGAAGAAGATGAGAAAAATCTATTATAATTTGATGATTAAGTTAGTTTCTTATTCTATTTAATCACTTCGAAAGTGTTATAGCTAATGGTATGTCAGGTATAGGTTAATAAAAGACACAAGTATCAATAAAGAGATTTAACATAAGTTGTGATATTGTGAAATAGAGATAGAATGAAGTGTTAGAGACCAACTCTTTACATATAGATCAAGCATGTTGAAAAGACCCGACTGTCTTGATGCTAATTTTTAAATAGTGTTCTCAATTGAGAACACTATTTAGGAATTTGTCTCTGACTGTTTTACGCAGGTTGTCAGCTATCTAATATAACCCTTCTCATTTACCTTGGTTTGAGACAGACCATGTGTGAGTTAACTTCGTACGCATACAATAACATAGCCTTTTCCTACATTAAGTAGGCTCGAATACATGTATTCTTTGCCTCCATTCAGATCTATCTTGAGACATTTTCGAGCTTAAATCTAAAAAAGGAAGATCCCTTCGAATAGTCTCATTACAACATCTTGAGCCTTCCTCGTCCTTTCTTAGCTGACTTAACATATTCTTGTAAGGACAATCAAAAAATCCACATATTCTTATAAGGACACAATTAAAAAAAACTTTATTTTGGACATGGACGAAAACGAGGTAAAGCAGCATTTAAGTTGAGTCAACAAGGAATCATTTAATTTTAGGTATCAAAATTCCACCGTGCAATCTCTGATATTCGAATGATATTTTCGACAGCTTGCCCGTCATTTCCATTTCTCCATAGAGCTACGAATCTTCTCTTGATGCAAATATGAGTAAGACCGTAGTCGGTGGAATAAGGGTAAAGAGAGACGCGCAATACAATGAGGAAAGGGAAGAAAGAAGAAGGGAATAGTACCCTCAAGGGGCATTCGGTTCGAGAGTAAGCACGAATAAAAATGATGAATAATGAGAATAAGGATTTATTCTCTGTTCAGCTCGAAAGATATGAATACGGAGAATAAGGTGGAATAAAAGTAGGTAAGGTAGAATAAAAATAAGAATAAAGGTGGAATAATGTGAAATAATGAGATGTGGATGGGAATAGCCGTACTCTTGATAATCGTGTCAGACGAAAAATTGACCCATTATTTCAATACCTATTCTCCAAACGAACAAGACCTTAAAGTTATTCTCCAAAGGAACACGTCCTAATCATTACCGGAAAAACTCGGAAGGATATAAATGTAAACAATTGTCTAAAATATTTATGCGAGTGAACGAGCCATTACCAAGTATGGGCTTGTCACTGTTCCATCTGAAAGCATGGCCGGTGGCCTACGCATTAAGTGGCATTAAATTCACACACCTATTTCCTATCTTCCATTTTCCGGGGTTCTTGTGATCCTCCCTCCCTCTGCAACTTATTCTTCTTTCCCAAGCAAAAACAAAACGTTGAAAAAATCATTACAATGATTTTTTATTAAATTTAATTCCGTAGATTTTACATTTATTCCGAGGCCCTTTGAGTCCTTCAATTTATAAATGGAGTTTAAGAGACGATTAAAGAGATCCCCTTGACTTTAACCTCAAAGACTTCGAGGGGCTCTTTAATGAGCAAAATGCACAGAAGAAGATTTGTATCTCTATAAATAAATATGACAATTTTCACTACAACAAAATGGATCTAAGTAATGATTTTTCATAATCCGTCACTGTCATAAGTAGTTAAATATATAATAATGCATCGCATAATTATTTTTTATACTTGAAAATTAGCCAAAAGAAAAAAAAATATTGCTATATTTTTGCGACAGTTCATATACAAATGCTGCTTACTATTTTTTCTTCACCTGTGAGTCCTCGCAGAAGGTCTGAAGAGAAATAACGATTCCATGGGTAGATACGAGTGGCCTACTCAACTTTTGGGAAGGGGTAAGAATGATAGGTGGCGGCTCAACGGATGATGTTGCAAGACCCTTCGGTGTGCTATGGGCAATCTGGATAGCGAGAAATGGCTTTTTTTTAATAATCAGAGATTCTACCCAAAGAATGTTGTATCTCACTCTAAGGCTCTCTTAAACTATTGGGAGTCAAGGTAACTGTAATGTATCTGCCTTTTTATTAATAAAATGGCTTTACGGTGACTCCCAACTCGGGAGGTCACCCTATCTTTCATCAAAAAAAAAAGAAATGCTGCTTACTAGTAACTAATTATCAAAAATTTAACTAATCGTCATTAAATTTTCAATAAAAATAGTAATGATTAGCTTTTTTAAATAACAATGGAGAAGCATTGCTATATGCACCGTTGTTAATAATATCACAATGAATATGATATTTTCTGCTAATTTAAAATCTAAAACATGATTTCATAACGAATAGGATCGTTGTTATATATCTAACAACAGATCATATAGTGATTGATTTAAAAAACATCACAGTAGACTCATTTTGTTGTAATGTTTTATGTTTTTTATGGAGAAATAATTTCGGATAAATTGAAAAAGAACCCCAACATCTTGATTTTTAATTATGCACTTAATATTTTAGTTGTAACAAAGACTACTTCGATCATTTTTTGTTTCAAATCCATGTCTTCGTAAGCTTCTACGAGACTGCGATCCTTTTATATCGATATTAAACTACAAAGTTGAAAATTGTAGTACCTTCTTTGTTATATTTCACAAATGAGTCATTTGAGAAATAGTTTAGATATATTTTTGTAATTTTCCCAATATTTTAACTTGTTAACCATATCTTTTTGTACATCTTTCGTTAATGGAATCAACAAGAAAATATCCATTATTTTCTCATCTTACTATCTTTTTTTTTGGAACTCGGATTTTGATTCCATGACAGAATTATATTAAATTCAGAGTTTATTAATTTATAATGCATAGGTCTTGTAAGATATTGCTAGTTTACTCTGGCTTTAGCTAAGGAAATAAGCCTCCCTATATCAAAAATAAAGTAAATATTCAAACCAATCAAATGAACGCTATTTTTTCTAACAAATTGAAGTTATATAAGATCATCAAACAATTGATTATAAACTATATGTAGGTCGTAAAGTAGTAACAATATTTCATATATGTAAAAATCTAAGATAATTACAAAAAAAAGTCTTAGAACTATACACCCAAAACTATACACCCAAATTGTTGTCGTACCTGAATTTTAGAGACTAACATACAATGTGATGACTGACCTAGAAGATTTATTTCAATCTGGATTGAACCTATTCCGAATCGAGGCTAAAACGATAAAATGATCAATTTAATTCCATCAGTCTCAAATTACATTGATACAATTTTGAAAGATCGAATACTACATTGTTATTTTTAAAAGTTAATGTATAATATCGAAGACGAGTGTACCATTTTAGAGACTTTTGTCTAATTTTTTTTAAAACTTTATTAGAAATGAAATGAAAGAAAAAGTGAAATCAAATAATTTGATATGCAATGTTGGTATGCCTCGAATCCAAACCATATATTCTTCTTCACTATTGAACACTTAAACTTTGTAAAAATATGTTTAAGGCGGCTACTGCATCATCCGTTGTCAAATATATAGCAACGAATATTATATGTTATAAAATGATTTTGTTATAATAGAAATCAGCAACGAAAGTTTATCTATTGTTGTATCATTAGCAAAGCGCTCGTCTGTTGTTATTTTCCATAATTTAAGTCAATAATCGCTATTTTTTAGTTCGGGAACGATTAACTCGAATGTTGAAAAATAGTAACAAACAACCATTGTGATACAGAGTATTTCTAATAATATAACAATATATATGATATTTGTTGTTAAAATCAAGTATAATGTATATTTAACAACGGATTAATTAATGAAGGATTTCAAATAAAGGTCACTATGAACTCAATTTGAGCAGAAATTGACCCTTGATGATTAAAAATCCACATACAGTTCTATTAAATAAGAAACTTAATGATGGTGGTTTACATAGATACTCATGACATGACCACGGTTGCAGTACAAGCATAGCCCGATAAATGTAATAAAAAAGATATCCTTGCAAGTTTTGGGAAGACATAGTGTCACTAACAATGTAAAAAAAGCAATATATTTTAAATTATGTTCGGCCATCTCTTAATCCTCCAATCACCGAAGGTTAGATAGTAATCAAACTCACTAGCACACCGTGCTTGTTAAATATTAGTTAGAAAGGTCAAATCAAATTGTTCTTTTATGTTAATGCAATGGTCCTGTGAATCACAAGAAGTAATACGGAGGAAAAGGGTTTTTATCACTTGTGTCGTTTTTAACTTCTACATAGTTCTGCTATTTTGTAATATCAGTTATACATCTTATTTACCTTAACGAATGGGCAGAATTGTAGATTTTTAAGAAAGTAGGGACACAATTAATATTGCAAAAAAGAGGACATAATTGATATTGCAAAAGTTAAAGACACAAGTGATAAAACCCGATAGGAAGCAGGAAAGCAATCTTCACTAAGGTGTCGCATATGTGTTATTATAAACAAATCATCCGTCTTGATTTTAATTTTTTATTTGGAAGTAATTTGAAGCTATTATTTGATATTCGAATTCATTATTAGATGTGGGGTAAAATGATTTAGCAAAAAGGCTCTATCTGAAGTCATCATAACATAGCATAGATTGGAACACTAACTAATGAATAAGATGAGGCCAATCAATAAAAGATCAGGGGTTGCACAGTTATGAGGACCAAGATATTTGATATTGATAACCTGTACAAAGATCATGTCAGCAAGGATTGCAATTAGGATTGGGTTATTGAGTCATGGCTCGATGAGCTAGGTTCGACTTCGGTTCAATAAGGGCTCGTGAGCCTCGTTCTCATTAAGCTATTGAACCGTGCTCGAGTCAGAATTTGGGCTTGATAACTTAATGAACCGAGTCTGAGTCGAGTCCGGCTCATCTCAATATCTCGATAGGGCTCGATAATAGACTGGGCTCGATAACTCGATAAGGGGCTCGATAAGGGTATGGGCCCAATAACTCGACAAGGAGCTCGATAAGGGATTGGCTCGATAACTCGATAAGGGCTCGATAAGTGGCTTGGGATCAATAAGGGCTTTACTTTAGTCCCGTATCGGGTAAATCTAAACTCATAGGGAACAAGGAGTCTATACAAGCAGAGGGAGTTCCTGGTCTACGTGCATACTTGCCTTAACTCGGCTCGAGTCTTATTGAGCCTAAGCTAGGTCGATAACATGCTCAAGCTCATCGACCTCAAGCCCAAGCTCGAACCTGAGCCTGAGTGGGCTTATCGAGCCCGAGCTCAAGCTTGAGCCTGGCTCAGCTCGTTGGGCTCGATAGCCAACCCTAGTTGCAATCTTCGTTGCTAGCAATCAACAAACAACTAAAGATTGATTGATCACCTCAACTTAAGCTGTAATTTTATTGTTGATGATAAATGGAGAATATGATACTATTAAGTCATGATGGTCAATACGACAATAGTTGTTGCAATCGATAAGGAGTTGGAGATTATTTGACCACCTCTTCAAGTCTCTTACCTATAATGTGTTGTATTTAGAATTGTAATTAGATTTTAATTGAAACATCTATGTAATTAGAATTGAAGTTGATTTGGTTTCAATTGGGAAACTGATGAATCTCATATTCATCACTCTAAGTCGCATTTATTAAACTCAATTCCCTCAAAATCATCAGCATTTCTGCATTTATTCTGCATAATTAGCATTCATGCATGTTTGCATAAGAATGGCATTTTATCCATCATTTTTGCACAAATAAGAAGCCAAAAATCCAAGCCAAAGTTGACCTGTAAATAGCCTAACTTCCCAGATTTTTAACTCCTCCATGCTAACTCCGAATGACACAAAACCACTCCACTTTGTATATATCAATAACAAGAATAAATGAAAAATATAAAAAAATCACTAACCCTGTCAAGTGGACCAAAAACCCAAACCCTAGTTTCAGGATTTTCGAACTAAAAGCCCCATATCTTCCCCATCCAGCGTCCGATTCGATCCTACTTACTTTTGAACTAATGTACATTCAATTACCTTCAAAACAAGACCAAGTTCAAGTGAATCGGAGCTCGTATGTGAAAGTTGGGTTTTGGGCCTCTTTTGTACATTGTGTATTTTAGCGGTTTTTGAACCGTATTTTTATGTACATATTTTCTTAATTAGTAAAAATAAAAAAATAGATTTAGATGTCTTTTATTTATCTTTGATTTATCCTTATTTTTTTGGATTTTTTATCTGGTTTAAAATTGATAAAAAAATTAGAAACCCCAAAAATCAAGGTATTCTATGTACATGGGATACCCCAAAAATTCACTTTGTGCATTAGATCGATTTTGGTTTTGATGTCTTTATGAAAGTTGTATATCTCATTGAGACGAGTATTTTTCGTGAAGGAACTTTTTCGATCCGAGATCGTTTACTATTTCTTTTTGATTTTACAAATCTTTTATTTTCGTTTTTCTAGTGCTGACACGTGGCCGCCCAAGAGGCCGCCACGTGTCTGCATTTTGTGGACTTTTCTTTATTTCGTTTTCTTAAAAAAATTAAAAATAAAAGGGGCGCACATGCGTCGCACGTGCCATCCCAGGCACGCGCCTCTCCCTTCCCTTCACCCGTGCCACGTGGCGTCGCCACGGTCGTTTGATCACCGGCCGATCGAACGGCCGCTGCGCATCATCCTCCACCCGTGCCCCCTTCTTCGTAACCTCCGCCGCCATCTTTGCAACGGCCGCCGCCCCTCCTCCGTTATCCCTGCGCCGACCAACCAACTTCACCCCGCGATCTTCGACAACAACCCCCGCTCATCTCGCCAACCATCGCCGGTCCCTTCACCTATTTAAGAACTTCTACCCCCCCGCCCGATCCCCTATCCGCCGATCTTCTACTTAAGGTTTCCGGGGTGACAACCCGGTTCTCCTTCAAGTGGCGAGATCCGAAGCACCTCGTCGTGCTTCGCCTGCAGCCAGAGCTACCCCCAGCCGTACTGCTCCTGCTCCGCCTCCTGCGTCGAGCCTACGACACCACTGTTCCGCCTCCATATCTGATCCACGACTTCAACCTCCGCCATCTTCATCTTCATCCAACCAGCGACCAACGTCCCCTCCGTCTTCGACAACCTCCAGGAGCTTCGAGCTTCGCCGCTTCATCGTCTCCAGCCACGACGTCGCGCCATCGGCCGCCATCGCCTCCGCTACTCCATCGACCACCTGCTGCACCGATGCCACCTCCGCCACGACACTTCACCAACGCTTCATCAGCAGCAGCTTGGCCACCCTCCGCCTTGGCCAAGCCCTCGACACCACCGTCTCCGACCGGCCCCTCCTCCGCCTTCCTTGGCCGGTCCCCCTCCACAACAAGCTTCACCGGCCTTCGGAGTCCCTCCACCAAGGCCGGCCCGCCTCCGCCAGCACCGTTCAAGGCCGGGCACTCAGACCCGAGGCCCCCGCCTCACGTACGAGGCACGTGGAGGGGGAACGACGTCAGGCTCACATCAGCCCATGGGTTCACGTGCTGCGCACGTGCCCCTCGGGCAATTTACAAAAGTCCCCCCGGAGCTTCTCCTTTTCGTGCGAAAAGAAATACCCTCTGGGGTATAGGTAATTACAAACAAGCCCCTCGTCTGCATTCTTTAGTTATTTCTCTTATTTATATTGCATGTATACCCATGTGTTCCTCCGTATTTTTGAACCTCTTCTAGACATTATTTTATTATTCAAAAAATAACATGATGTTCATTTCTTAATTCTCTATATTTTGAGATATTGTGGATAATTTTATGATTGATGGTTCATTAATAATCAATTATTTGGTGGAAATTTGCAAACTTTACCTATTTTATGCTCTTCATTTTTTATTTGAGGAACTGTTGCTCTAAAAATTCTCCAAAAATCATATATTATAGAGTTTATTATGCTTAACATTATGCCAAAAAAGAATTGCATTTGCATGCTTAATTTGCCCTCTAAAAATCATTTTGCATATTTCAGTATTTAATTTTTAATAGGTATTAAACCCCACATTTTTGAGGTTTAGGATTTTTCTGAGATCCATCAATTAGTGATAGATCTTAGATAATTTTATTTCTTGAAAACAAATAGGTTTAATATTTATTATAATTAACTATTGAAAATCATTATATTTACATTTAAAAATCCATAAAAAATTCATAGTGCATCCAAAAAGTCTAAAAAAATTATATTGCATTTATTTCTTCATATTTTGCATTGTGGCCAAGTTTTATATTTTTCGGACATCGTTTGATCGAAATTTGCATTTTAGTCCCTAAATAGGTCAAAATTGCATCTTGCATTCCTTATTTGCATTAAAAATTCCAAAAAAAAAGATCGCTTCGAAAACCGTGCACGAATCTTGATAGTCATAATTCTAGATTGTTCCTTTGCCTCCTTGTGATCGACATTGGGACTTGCCCAAGTAAAATAAACATAAAACCACGTGATTTAAATTGATTAATATTTGTGGTTATTTCTTGACCGATTCTGATCGCCGCCTACAACGAACGACATTATTCTTTTAACACGAACAAAATTAAAAACAACTTCTTAACGCTGTGATTTCAGACCTGTCAGATGGCGCCGTTGCCGGGGATGCAAATGGCTTAGTTTTGTGTTTTGACATTTTTCGTTCGGTTTTCCGCATTCGGGTAGTCTGAACCCCGAATTTTTCACTGTAAATCCCATTTTATTTCTTGCATTATTTTCAGCATTTTTTTCTTTTATTATTTTTGAGTCACTCTCTTACATCTTCTCTATTATTTTTCTTGCGAGGTACCCAGCGTACATGGAGCGGTTTTTCAAGAAACCGACGCATCTTCACCGACTTCCGAAAAGCCGCAATTAATTTAAGATCGAGTCAAGTCGTGAGAGAGCGTAGAGTCTAGGTTTTTAATTTCTGCAAATTTCCATTTCTGCTCATTTATAGCGGTGTCCGTTTGGACTCTCGTGTATGTAAAAAGACCTTGAACTCTTCTTGTGGTGTGTCGTGGCCTATTTCACTCTCCGGTGAGGGTGGGGCCTGACTTGAGTGGCGATTAGGATAGACCTGTACATACGACTCTCAGAGCATTTTTAATTTTTGATTGTGCTCGTAGGATCTTAAGCCACACTGCACTTTAACTGAGACACACATAGATCGTTCAACTTACCCAAAATTTAACTCAATTCTTTCCCGCTAGTAGAACTTTCTACTTAGGTGTGGTTTTTCATCGGCTTGCATTTCATATAGAATAATTTTCAATTCTTGTACTGCATCCCACATGAAGATTGGGAGGATTCACTGTAAGTCTTCTAACTGAGCATTCATCACAGTTTTCCGCATGCATCAGCTTTTCCCGAATTTCTCCCTCTTGTTTTATCACATAATTCTAAAGGAAATTGGGACTGTACGGTAGACGCGTATTTGTGCTCATCTAAATTCTTCAGTGATCACCTAATTAAAATTGGGACTGCTAAATATAGCCGATCTTAAGAACTCATAAAATCAAGAATTTTTACGGGAGAGCAACCCCGGCATTGTTTGGTTTGCTTGAGCGAGAGAGCGACCCACACACTAGGATAGAGCCACGCTCTAACTCTTTTCAGACTACTATCTTGAGTTAGTCGTTCTCCAGTGAGGATCTCTCCAGTAGCCGGTAAAGCGGCCCGTGACGTCCTTAACAGATTGAGTTGATCGGGTAGCCGGTAAACGGTCCGCAATTCAAACTGGCTGGGAAAGATCTAGTTTGGGATAGGTCAGTCTCCTAAAGAGCATTGGGTTCCTAATAGCTCGCTTTAACCGCTCTGATATATTGCGTTTATCACCAACTAAAATTGAAAAGATAATAGCCGAACTCTTACAGCTTCATTGTGTGAGTTGGTGAACCTAGGGTTTGAATTGTGTTTTGCATTGGTGTACATGAACCGATTTCAAGATCAATAGCCACACATTTGATAAAATTTCTCTTGACTATCCCGTGCAATCATCTCTCTCCTTTCTTGATTTAAAATTCACCATGGAATTCTTGTCCAATAACTCTTGCAGACCTAACCCCTCATTCCTTTCAGCTCTTTCAAAATTGGCCGAACGTTTATCCGAGAATCCATCATAGCTATACTATGAAAATGAATTCGTATCAGTTAGACCCAAAACACCTCCTCAACTACCAATAAATCCATCTCCCTCTGCTAATCCGATCTGTTTCATGAATGACCACCCTTTGTATACAGAGCAGACAAACCAACAAATGATTGAGGTCTCTACTTCTTTATATATCAATCCTCTCTATGATGATCATACAATTCATCCTTCATATTCGGTTAATGTAAATCTTTCATTTGTGGGAGATGATAACCACATGATCGAATTGAACACTTCTTCACCTCTTTCATCAACCCTACCCTGGAACACCAATGAACAATCATCATCTTGGATTGACCATGACAACCCCCTTTTCAGATATGACACTCATACAGAGGACTGGACTGACTACATAGAAACACAAGAACTCTGTATGCTGACTCCACTATACCAAGATCCGACCACTCATAATCAAAGAATAAATTCTACTCGGACCAACTCTACATGTCTGGACCATATGAGCAGCCTCCTTCCATTATTTTTGAGGAGAAATTTTCAGAAAATAATGGTTATATGTCAGATATTCTAAGAAATTCTCCTCTCAGGACAAACGAGAAAATGGAAGATGAAATTATCAAACACACACTGACTGCTCCCATGATTGATCATGAACCGAATTTTGAGGATGATATTTCGAGGATAAATAAGAGATTCAATTCAATAGAGGATAGATTTCAAAAATTTACCGACCGATTAATTTTACTCTATGGGAGCTCGGACATAAAATTGAATGAGGAAATGATTGGATCTCATTTTGACAATTTCGAGTCAGAACATCAAAACCCCTGCTCATCTAAGGAGTACACCACATCACCACATCACACACAAAATACCAAAAAATCGGAATATTCGAAAATCATAAAAAATCGAAAATATCGAAAAATACATAAAAATTAAAACTGAAGAAGATCTGAAGAATTTGGATCCTGCTGTACGGGAAGCACTAGGAAAGAAATTGATTTTTTGAACTTCCCTTTCAACAGGCCATTGAACACTTCCCCGACCTTAAAAGATTTATAATAGACAAATTAACTAAGAAAAAGTCGGACAGGATTAGAACCAAGACCATAAGACATATCTTGTCAATGGCCTCCTCCTTGGTGTTGAGGAGAAAAACCAAGAGCCGCATAGTGAAGCGGTTGTCCAGATTTGACTACATAGCCAAAGATACAATTTTCACCCATGCTCGGATTGATGACGATTCACCGATCAATATCCTCTCGACCTCTGTATTTCACGAACTCAAACTCGGACCGATCAGGAAATTACGAGAGATTGTTCAATTAGCGGACCGATCTATAAAACGGTCGAGAGGAATTTCTGTCATCATGAAGTTCCAAGGTGCTCCGCTCAAAGTAGAATTCACGATCATTGATATTGAGCATCAAAGAGAATTCACCCAGTCTCCAATCATTCTCGGAAAGTCATTCTTGGCATTGGCCAAGGCAATTATTGATTGTGAGACTCGGGAAATCAATTTCACAGCATCGGAAGCACTTAGATCTGACCCTGTCTTTGAGGAACCACAATCTTCTGAGGAAACCCACGAAGTCCCCGACAGCCGCAACCATGAAACGGTAGAAGAGCCCTACCCCGATGCTACACCTGAGATAGCGGTTGTTGATGAGACTATTGGTTTAGAGACTCTCCCTGGTATTTCAATTTCCGCAGATCTCAAAATAGACAAATCCTTTTACTACGATCCTGAGACGTATGCATGGTCGCACCCTGGAGCAACATTCTCTGAATACTTGGACCAAATCATCCCAAACCGAGAGTGCACCAACATTCAGAAGACCAAGAATAAACAAATAAAACGCAAACCGACCAAGGAGAAGAACTCTAATGGCTATTCATCTGGATACTCAAGTGAACTGATACCTTCACGAAACAAGAAAAAGAGAGTAACCTTTGACCTTTTGAAGAGGAATCAATTGATGATCCCTCATCAAATCCGGAAAAGGTAGTCTACATGAGTGAAGTCTGTTCGACAGCTCTAAAGCCATATCTTCGCAAGAATCCAAAATTCAATCCCCAATGGACTACTCCCGTTCCTAACTACTATTCATCCAAAGCTGATGCTCCTGCTCTCTTCAAGTACACTGGAATTATTTCGTATGAGCTGACTGAGATTGGTGCTTCTGAGTATTCATCCGAGGATAGACCGATTGACCCCAAGAAGGAATGAATTCTGAGAAAAGAATTGAAGAAACAAAAAGACATGAATATCTGGAGTGTGCCCACATTCAAATACTATTCCTCTGAGGATAACTCTGATGATGGATATCTTTCTTCTGACTCAAACACCTCATCTATTATCCATCATGATTTTTCTGAGGATGACGCTGATCATAGTTGGGAATCATATGCCTCATCTCCGACTCTCATTACGATCTCCCACCACAGGCTCACAAGAAGATCAGCCGAAAACCGTCTTAATCATCGGCTACCCACCCTCCCTCCCGACCACATCGGTCTCCTTGTACAACTTCTTCCTCTACTTAGGCCAAGGCCTAAGTATAGGGGGGACCGATGCCATCTATACATACCATCCTTCGCCTTCTTCCGATCACTTCACTTCCACCCTTCTTCCAAACTTAGGCTGACCAGAGCCTAAGTATAGGGGGAACCGACACCCACCTGTATATACTCTCCTCATTCACATATCCCGACCGCTTCATTTTTCTTTGTATTTTCACTCCCTTACGCTTAGCCCGAGCTATGTCTTCTTTACGCTTCTTGTGCTCTGAGGACACAACACTCGCTGAGTATAGGGGGTCTGTATATATACTTCGTATATATTTTGCTAATATCTCGTACTTTCACGTAAGTCTATATGTATTTACGGGGTGGGTAATCTTTCAAAAAAAGAAAAAGAAAAAAAACACATTAAAAAGAAAAACAAAAGAAAAAAAAGTTTTGCTACTAACACCAACCGTGCCCAAATTTTTTTGAAGAAAGGCTTCTTATTTCATTTCTGCATTGAAAAAAAAAACAAAACCAAAAGTCCCTTGCATAAAAAATCATTGTGTCTGCATTTCACACACCTGCACTTCATCCAACATTACATGCATTTGCATCTGTGAAAAGTCATTGGGTTCTGAATCGAGTTATGAGTAGAAACCGAGAGTGGTCTGGACTTGACCTTAATCCACCTAATTTTCAGAGGAACTTCACCGAGAAATAGGATTTTAAGAACTTCATGTTATTTGACTTAATTCTTTAAGTTCCACATGACAATGTGCAGCGTTTGACTCTTAGTGTCTAACCTGGTCTCTTCATTTTGGGTACAACTTTGGAATAGGGAATTAATTTGTACTCTTGCACTACGCACTTAGCTCAACTCAGATGGGATGTTGGAAGACTGTGTGAGTTTCTTTTCTGGTAGCGTGGAAATCTAAAGATCGGAGTACGGGTTGAAATAAAGCTTCGGAAAAGGGATGGACGGCTGGACACAATTTTTTCTAAGAGCCCAAAAAATGTATGAAACAAAAAGATTCTATATCCGTAGGGGCACAACAAGATCCAAGCAGAACCACAAAAAATTCCAAATACAAAGAAGCATTCTACCAAATAAAATCTGACTAAAAAGGTCCAAGCTTCAAGAAACCTGCAGATCTTGGTGGAGACTCGGCTACACTGGCCATCTTTACAAGGAGAAGTGACTACACTGGCCACCCTCCAGTTCTTTTCCCCTTCTTCTATCTTCTCCCCCAATTCGATTGTGAACACAACGTGACAGACCTTAGAAGGAAATACCTGACTCCCCGAGGACGAGTTACTGGAGAGGAGAGGAGCATGGTAGGTCGACATTCTGGATGGGAAGAGCTAAAACCCTTCACACACATGAGTCGATTATTCAATGTTCATAGGGTATACTTTGGGAAGAGGATTGATCTAAGATGACTTCTGAGCCGAAACTGTGACAATGATGTGTAGAACTTGAGGGCTTTCGATTTTAAAATTCTAAGTCTCACAGAAGTTCCGCCACACTATCAATCCAAAGGGCGAGTCTAGTTTCATTTTCACCTTCCGTTCATGGTCTTGGTATGGAACCCAATCGCATTTCACCTCATGGCATTTTTTTTTGATGCTCAGGGACGAGCATGGTTTAAGTATAGGGGGATGATGAATCTCAGATTCATCACTCTAAGTCACATTTATTAAACTCAGTTCCCTCAAAATCATCAACATTTCTGCATTCTGCATAATTAGCATTCATGCATGTTTGCATAAGAATGGCATTTTATCCATCATTTTTGCACAAATAAGAAGCCAAAAATCCAAGCCAAAGTTGACCTGTAAATAGCCTAACTTCCCAGATTTTTAACTCCTCCATGCTAACTCCGAATGACACAAAACCACTCCACTTTGTATATATCAATAACAAGAATAAATGAAAAATATAAAAAAATCACTAACCCTGTCAAGTGGACCAAAAACCCAAACCCTAGTTTCAGGATTTTCGAACTAAAAGCCCCATATCTTCCCCATCCAGCGTCCGATTCGATCCTACTTACTTTTGAACTAATGTACATTCAATTACCTTCAAAACAAGACCAAGTTCAAGTGAATCGGAGCTCGTATGTGAAAGTTGGGTTTTGGGCCTCTTTTGTACATTGTGTATTTTAGCGGTTTTTGAACCGTATTTTTATGTACATATTTTCTTAATTAGTAAAAATCCAAAAAAAATAGATTTAGATGTCTTTTATTTATCTTTGATTTATCCTTATTTTTTTGGATTTTTTATCTGGTTTAAAATTGATAAAAAATTAGAAACCCCAAAAATCAAGGTATTCTATGTACATGGGATACCCCAAAAATTCACTTTGTGCATTTGATCGATTTTGGTTTTGATGTCTTCATGAAAGTTGTAGATCTCATTGAGACGAGCATTTATTGTGAAGGAACGTTTTTGATCCGAGTTGTTTACTATTTCTTTTTTATTTTACAAATCTTTTATTTTCGTTTTTTCTAGTGCTGACATGTGGCAGCCCCAGAGGCCGCCACACATCAGCGTTTTTTGGACTTTTCTTTATTTCGTTTTCTTAAAAAAAATTTAAAATAAAAGGGGCTCACGTGCATCGCACGTGCCATCCCAGGCACGCACAACGCACGCGCCTCTCCCTTCCCTTCACCCACGCCACGTGGCGTCGCCACAGCCGTTCGATCAGCGGCCGATCGAACGGCCGCTGCGCGTCGTCCTCCACCCGCGCCCCCTTCTCCGTAACCTCCGCCGCCATCTTCGCAACAGCCGTCGCCCCTCCTCCGTTATCCCCGTGTCGGCCAACCAACTTCGCCCCGCGATCTTCGACAACAACCCCCGCTCATCCCGCCAACCATCGTCGGTCCCTTCACCTATTTAAGAACTCCTACACCCCGCCCGATCCCCTATCTGTCGATCTGCTACTCAAGCTTGCTGGGGTGACAGCCCGGTTCTCCTTCAAGCGGTGAGATCCGAAGCACCTCGTCTTGCTTCGCCTGCAACCAGAACAACCCCCGGCTGTATTGCTCCTGCTCCGCCTCCTGCGTCGAGCCTACGACACCACTGTTCCTCCTCCATCTCTGATCCACGACTTCAACCTCTGCCATCTTCATCTTCATCCAGGAGCTTCGCCCTTCATCGTCTCCAGCCACGACGCCGTGCCATCGGCCGCCATCGCCTCCGCTACTCCATCGACCACCTGCTGCACCGACGCCACCTCCGCCACGACACTTCACCAACGCTTCATCAGCAACAGCTTGGCCACCGTCCACCTTGGACAAGCCCTCGACACCACCGTCTCCGACCGGCCCCTCCTCCGCCTTCCTTGGTCGGTCCCCCTCCGCAGCAAGCTTCACCGGCCTTCGGAGTCCCTCCACCAAGGCCGGCCCACCTCTGCCAGCACCGTTCAAGGCCGGGCACTCAGACCCGAGGCCCCCGCCTCAAGTGTGAGGCACGTGGTGGGGGAACGACATCAGTCTCACATCAGCCCAGGGGGTCACGTGCTGCGCACGTGCCCGTCGGGCAATTTACAAAAGCCCCCCCGAAGCTTCTCCTTTTCGCGTGAAAACTCCCCACCGACCAGGTCACGTGCGGCACACGTGACTTGGTGGACATTTTGCAGAAATACCCTCTGGGGTATAGGTAATTACAAACAAGCCCCCGTCTGCATCCTTTAGTTATTTCTCTTATTTATATTGCACGTATACCCCTGTGTTCTACCGTATTTTTGAACCTCTTCTAGACATTATTTTATTTTTCAGAAAATGACATGATGTTCATTTCTTAATTCTCTACATTTTGAGATATTGTGGATAATTTTATGATTGATGGTTCATTATAATCAATTATTTGGTGGAAATTTGCAAACTTTACCCATTTTATGCTCTTCAATTTTTTTGATGAGCTGTTGCTCTAAAAATTCTCCAAAAATCACATATTGTAGAGTTTATTATGCTTAACATTGTGCCAAAAAAGATTTGCATTTGCCTGCTTAATTTGCCCTCTAAAAATCATTTTTTATATTTCAATATTTAATTTTTAATAGGTATTAAACCCACATTTTCGAGGTTTAGATTTTTCTGAGATCCATCACCTAATGATAGATATTAGATAATTTTATTTCTTGAAAACAAGTATGTTTAATATTTATTATAATTAACTTATGAAAATCATTCTGTTTGCATTTAAAAATCCATAAAAAATTCATAGTGCGTCCAAAAATTCCAAAAAAAATTATATTGCATTTATTTCTTCATATTTTGCATTGTGGCCAAGTTTTATATTTTTCGGACATAGTTTGATCGAAATTTGCATTTTAGTCCCTAAAATAGGCCAAAATTGCATCTTGCATCCCTTATTTGCATTAAAAATTCCAAAAAAAAGACCGCCTCGAAAACCGTGCACGAATCTTGATAGACGTAATGTAGGTTGTTCCTTTGACACCTTATGATCGACCTTGAGACTTGCCCAAGTAAAATAAACGTAAAACCACTTGATTAAAATTGATTAATATTTGTGGTTATTTCTTGACCGATTCCGATCGCCGCCTACAACGAACGACATTATTCTTTTAAGACGAACAAAAATTAAAAACAACTTCTTAACGCTACGATTTCGGACCCATCAAAAACCAAATGGCTTGGAGGGAACGTTGGAAATTCCTAAATTTGAAACATGGAAAAGCTTGGCTGAAAGTTTAGTACCATACCTAGGATCTCTAAACTTTTGACGGGCTTATATATGAGTTCATAAACCAAGCTCTTGTAGCAATAGTAGAGAGGAGGAATGGAGGATCACACAAGCGCCCGCGCTCCGCTCCATCTCCGTCTCCGACTCCGGCTCCGTCTTCGGTTCGGGAGAGTCAATTCGGATCTCAATAGTAAGTCGATTAAATTAATCACATGATTAATTTGGTAAGTCGACTAAAATGGGAATTCGACTCGACCCAATTGGCTCATTATGGCCACGATTTCGGGATCTGAAATGACACACCCGTTGAGGGGCATTTTCGGAAATCGAAAGGTATTGCGCATTAGGGTACGCGACCATCTTTATATACACCTTCTCCCACGCTGTTTTTCTACACTCGTAAAAAAACTCTCACGCCACGGCTTTGTTCTGGTTCTTCCTCTCGCGGACGAACCACCTTCTCTTTCTCTCGGCTGCAAGTTCTCAGAGGTACTTCGAGGACGGTCTCGTCGGTGTACGCAGATGAAAACCGTGGACCGTCGTATCCTGGGAGCAGATCGTCGGTACCCTTCGCACCAGTATTGTGGGGGCGATATCCTCTCTAAGGACAGTCCATTTCATGGACGCTTCGGTGATCTCTAATCTTATTCTCTAATCTTGTTCTTCTTTTATTTTGTTTGCCACAATTCGTTTATTGTTTTACCTTTCCTAGATCTCGTCATGATTTATGTTTCTGTTTATTTAATCGGTTCCTGCTTGCATTTTGTAATTGGATAATAGATTGGAAATGCATGACCATAATAATATTAATCTGGAATGTGTTTATTTCAATTCATTTGGATCCGTATAATTATTGTTTAATATATGCGGTTATGATCCTATTTTCAACAATCTGAAAGAGGATATCCGGAACCGTTTTTAAAATCATGTCAGAAACGATGTTTAAATCGAGGGTCGATATGACGGGTATAACGGAAAAGTTAAATGGACAGAACTTTAAGCGGTGGTAACAACGCATGAAGATCTGGTTAACCACAATAGGATTAATCTCTATGCTTGAAATCGATTGTCCTACGGTGGAAACGGAAAACCCCACACACGATAGCCATAAGGTGCAATCCGCGTGGAAGGAACGAGATCGTATATGTCATGATTGCATCTTGTTGGCCCTGTCCAACACGTTGTTTGACATATACTGTTCATCCAAATAGACTATGAAGGGGCTATGTGAATATTTGGATCAGAAGTATAACACTTAAGACCTCGACATTGAGAAATACTCTGTGGCCAAGTTTTTGAAGTTTTCCATGGCCGAAGGAAAGTCGATTTCTGAACAGGCACATGAGTTCTTACTCCTGCTCCATGATTTAGAAGATACCGAAATGAAACTTTCAGAGAAGTTTCTGGTCATGTGCATCATAGAAAAAATTTCTCAAGTCTTGGGAAGACTTCGGTATGACCCTGAAATATAGGAAGGGGGAAATTTCTATGGATGATTTGATGGTGGTAATTGCCATAGAGGAGGAACACAGGGAACAAAAGCCCGTACTTCCTATCGATATTCAGGCTAAGGTCAATCTCATGACCTCGATGGACAAAGAATAAACCCTGTTGGCACTGTAATCAGGTTGGCCATTGGAAGGACTGTCCCTCCTTAAAGGCTCAACCTAAGGCTACAGACCGGAGTCCACAAGTGAATATGATCACTATGGGCTTTGGGGCTAGCGAGGGGTATGTCTATGTAAAACCTGAACTATACCATATCCATGATCCAAATGAGTGGTTCGTGGATACGGGAGCCAATGTAAATATTTGTTCTGACAGAACTTTGTGTTCTTCTTATCAGATCTGCAGTGGTGGGACTGTGAAGATGGGGAACGATTCTACAGCCAGGGTGCTAGGGTCGGGACAAGTCAACTTGAGGTTCTCCTCTAGACATGTCTGGACATTGCACAGGGTGCTGCATGTTCTTGATATCTAGCTCTATCTTAGTTAGAATGGTTTTGAATTGAACTTTAAATGTAATAAAGTCGTCATTCTGAGACATGATATTTTTTTATGGAAAAGACTGTGGTAGATTTTGATTTGTTATTTAAAATTAGCTGTGATTCAGTAAACATTACTGCAATGAATATTTTAAATTCTGAATGTTCTAATTATGTATCTCATGTTATATAGGGTTTTGGGAGTCCACGGATCTCAATCCATGGACACACATAATCAATGGATGATATTGATTTGTATTTCTTTCAATGGCTATGATGTTGTTGTATAAACACAACAACTATTAATTTAATTTAAATTAATATATATTGATAAATCAATATAAATTAATTTCAAATTAAATCAATTAACTAATCTTGGACACAATGAGAAGATTGACCGCATCCCCTAAAAAAAGGGGGAGGGGGGGCGACCACCCTTTTGATATGGAATGGGTCTATCTCCTCAATATCTCATGAGATCTCATTATCTCATGATATCTCCAAAATTTACAACAATATTTGTTGTAAATTATTTCACAAAAATAATTCATAATTATCTTGTGAATATTGCAATCATGCATTGGAAAAATGTGAATCACATTCACATCTCAAAACAAAATGAAAACTGTATTTTCAGTTAATTATCCAAGGTAAATCCAATTTACATCAATAATTAATCAACAAATATAAATCACAATAGTCTTTCTCTAATATATTATAAATCACATTTGTAATATATATGATTAATATGGTTATTATTATCCCCATTATTTATATCCATGATAATTAAATCACATTTAATCATCTTGGATCTCTATTCTCATGTGCTCAAATAATATGAATCGCATTCACATTATTCACATCTTTGATAATTAAATCACATTTATTTATCTCAGATAACTCTCCTTATAATATGAATCAAATTCATATAATTCATGATAATTAAATCACATTTTATTATCAATATCTCAATGACCGGATACATATATCAACAATGAAATTATCCATGAACTCTTTCAAGGACAATGCACTTTCTCCGCGAATAGTTGGAGATAAGGACAGGGCGATTGTATTGTTCGACATATAGTGACTTGGATATTGAGATCACATCTCAAATCCGGATCTTGCGGACCCCCCAAAGATGCTTGATTAAATCAAAGTCGTAGATCTAATCTTCTCATTACATCTGAATCACATTCAGATCAATGTCCAATATTTGGACTAAGATCAGACTACTTCTCTATGAGAGGAGTCACTAAAATCCAGACCTATTTCATCACTCCTTCGGAATGGAAGCGTCATGGTTATACAATCGTTTATGATCACATTACCCTCAGATATTCCTAATACCTGTACATCCTACATACTGGAAGATCCAGAATAAACCCGAAGTTTTAGATCTCTTTAGACAGTCTCCTTCAGGGTTTTATCATTAAGTTTCTCATTTGACTATTGGGATTTGGTATCGATCATATACTTTCCAAAAGCATATATCATATCTAGGTGTTGATCATATATTTTCCAAAAGCATATATCACACCAACAAATTCAATCAAGCTTCCAAGGTGAGACGACAATGCATGGAATTTGATTCTTCCCAATATCTCATGAGTGAGTTCATATCTTCTGGTTCAGCAATGAACTTGTATGGTCCCTTTGAGAGATCGTATTATCCATATGCCTTTCTTGCACACCAGCGGCCGGTGTATAGACCTTGGTTAGGTCATCAATCTATTGGTCTGCCAAATGTACATACTCAGACATATAGTAACATATCTGTCTCCAGTCAGATGATGTGTTCCTATATCGTGATCGCATAGGACATAGGACTTTGGCTATCTCAATCTCGTTAAGTCAACTCTTTGACCTAACTAATCTGACACCTCCGAATCTCTATTTCCATGCAGAGGACCTGCATCAAGTGGTCGGTCAGATATCAACCAAATGAGAAAGGATTGCCATCTCCTACTCAGGTTGGAGATCATCTCTTAATAATCATTTGATTGTGCTTGATGAGTCCTCAATCTAACTCATTAGATATTCGTCCAAGCAGCAACCTCTATGATTCAATTATTGAATCAACAGTTGTATGATCATTAAGATGGTCATGGTACATAACCATAATTGTACTAAGGGACCTATTATGCAAATTAGTTATTCTTCATTTCAGATCAGGGAATGATATTTCCAATAACATTTATTACATAATGGCTCGTCGTGGGCTCGCGTGCCCAACAATCTCTCACTAGCCCAAAGAGCCATTAATGGGCTAATAATTTGAACCCACGCTCATGTGACAATCATAGGCAATTTAGGAAAATAGCTAGGTAAGCTGATCAGTCACTCTGTTTCCAAGATACTATGCCAAGTCCTTTTACGACACTTGTATATCCTCTAGTAACAATGCTCCATCCAATGCGAATGTTGCATCATATGCAACCAATACTCAATTTTGTCAGTTGTAGTGTCCTTGACACAACAACTCAATAATCATTATAACCGGTATGTAATTTCTATTATCCTTTTCAGAATGCCCTTATTCTTGGAGATCTCTATCTCCTAAGGTATACACAGTTAATACTTTTAGATATCCATCTATAAAGTCTTAATTTCTTGAAGATAAGACTTAGAGATCACTATCTCTAAAGTATTGTCATCTTTGAAGATATTATTATTATTGCAATCAAGTGTTTTATCACCATAGTATGATTAGTAACAGTTTACTACTACCACTGCATGGCATACATATGGCTTTTGTAAACATTTAGCATACACTCGGCTTCTCATAACTGATGCACAAGGGCGAGCAGTTCTAACATTCACTTCCTCAACTCTTTGAGGTGTTATCCCTTCAGATAGGTCAGTACCATATCTTAAGGGAAGGAAGTCTTTCTTGGGGTTATCCAAGAATGGAATATGTCCAAGGTATACTACTAATGTGACACTCCCAATACTCTCTTCTCTTTGCTTTTGAACATCTTCAGAACTAAGATCCAAGAGGTATCCTTGAGATTATATCTCAAGGTTTGGAACAACCAGATTATAAAACACTTATTATTATTTTTATATCATTCCAAATGATTAGGATATTATCTACATTTAGCATGATGAACACAATGACACTCCCACTAAGCTTCACACAGTTCATCAAGATTCTATTTGAAATCATAACATTTATCATTTCATCAAATCAAAGGTTCCAACTACAAGAAGCTTATTTGAATCCACAGATGAAATTCCTTAGCTTGCACACCTTGCTTTCCTCAACTATGAAGTCCTGTGGCTACTTCATATGAATAACCTCGGAGAGGTATTCATAGAGGAATGCAATATTGACTTCAATCTTGAAGATGTCAAAGTCAAGTTGTGTCGCTATAGTTAGCAATATTCCGATGGGTTTAAGCAAGGTCACTGAAGAGCAAGTCTCACTGCAAGAAATGTCTTCTCTTCGGTGTGTAGCTCAGGGCTACGAGCCGTGCTTTGAGGGTCTCTACCTTCTCATCAGATTCTCTCTTTCTCTTGAAGATCCATTTACACCTTAACGGGTCTTACCCATATAGGTGGATCATCGAGGGTCCATATACAACACTTGTATATATGAAGTCTACCTTAGACTTTATTGCTAACATCCATCTTTCCATGACATGATCTTCAGAAGCTTCATCACATTAAGTTCGATCATTGTCAGATTTCTTTGACACATGGAATCCATCCTCAAACTCGTTTGAAGAGGTATTAGTGTTTCATCTTTAATTGTCCTTTTAGTTTTCAATTTTAGGAGCCTCATTATCTTCTCAAGATTAAATGAGTTCCTTCACTTCATTTTCATCTTGATTCTCAAGAGAGTCATCATCTAGGAATCATATCCTTAGAGATGAAATCTTTTAAGAATCTCAAGGTCATAAAGTATGCATCCAATACCATCCGTTATTTTCCTAATGAAGCAGCACATTCCGGTGCTAGATTCCAACTTACTAGCATGGTACCTTATTAAGGATATATATATTAGTCTCTATTATATATATATACCTTAGAAACTAAGAGGTAATTATGCTAAGATTCATCATTGATCAAATCATGTCACACATGATCCAATTGTACCTTCCTTACAACTCTATTGAGTTAAGATACATTACGAGGATTGAGATATGAATGATATTCCTTTCTCCATAAAGTATTCCTTGAATTCATCTAATAGGTACTTGCTACCTAGGTTAGATCAAATTCATTTCAGCTTCCTTCAAACATTGGTTCTTAACTAAAATTGTGAAATCTTTGAACATTTCAAAGCTTTGTAAGGTGAAGGGAAGAAATCTCATATAACAAATAATCATCGAATAATATCGCATATCATCAATGTTTATTATGATACAGATGATCCGCACACATCAATATGTATGAGATCATGAATACCCCTGACATCTTACACCATACCAGAGAAGGGTTCATTGGACATTTAACTTTGAATACAATATTCACAAGTACGTAAGATTCGAAATTTTCTAAAGCTTCATCTCTTACTACTCTATTGACCTCATCAACAGACTCATGTCCATGGTTTGATGCTAGATCATTATCAAATGATCTTCATCCTCTAATTGATCTTTTAAAGGTTTAATTTTCAGTATTGGAAATACTAACGATCCATTCATTAATTTCTAATTTAGTATAGTCCTTCAGATATCAAAATATTATCTGAAATATATCCATCATAACTCTTTATGATAGGTCTATTCCAGAATTCATATTTATTTCTAACATTTAGAAATAAACTATCAGTATATTCTAATATCTAGGTCATAGAGGCAAGACTAAGGGCTCTCCCACTAAAAATATGAAGTCTATCTATTCAATGGAGATTGTAGCAACCATTGCATCAATATCCATGGATGACTATTAAATCTTAAGATCAAACTTTCTAGTCTTCTAAAACATATGCAACCAATTGCAAGTGTCATCACAAGAATGAGATACAATAATTAGACTTTGATCTCATCAAATAAGAAATTCAATTTCAATGAATAAATGAAGATATATATTATTCTAATGCACTATATGGGTCCTTCTCTAAGGATCCAATATAGACTTGATAGTCATACTATCAACACATCATCTTGTTGCAGTATTGACATTTATCCGACTATTTGGATGTCATATGGAAGTTACAGAAGTACAATCATCTCTTTGACTTTCGGGTCCGACCCATGCTTCCACTATGCTCTCTTCATCTATAAACAAACATTTCTTAAGACAAAGGATCGCTTATGTTGAATTCAAAAGATTTCAATATAAGAGTACTTCAACATTTATACATGCTTCATTCAATTCATACAATATGATTATTATGAAGCTTCGTGAATGACTTGAGTATAGATAGCAGAATGATACACTCATTATATCTACATACATCTTAACTCTTAAAGACTTAGGTTCAGGTAGGTACTCAAACATTTTGAATACATCATCTCTTATAGAGCCACCATTCTACATAATGCAGTGAACCATGTCATTCATGATTAAATGTCAAGAGCACGCATGTATGTCAGAACATCTTCTTATATTTTTATAAGGATTATTTGACAATTGTGATCATCATCGACATATCACTTACAAAGTACATTAGATGACAGATCAAGACTATAGAGACATACAAAAACTAGGGTTGTAGTCTTATTGTCTATCTAATTGTCATTCCTCATTATTATGAGGAAACTTGTATATTGCAACCACATACAATTTGTGTCCAATTACAAGTACAATATCTTGATCATGGATCCAATCCATGATATTTACTAGTTATTTTTAGCGGGTTTAAAGAAGGATTATCTGAAATAAGAAATTTGCATAAATATATATTAATATATGGGTTAAATGAGGCTACTCCCACCCCTATTTTCCCTCTATTTATTATTTTTTTGAAATAAAAAATATGTATATCTATCGATACATCCCCCTAACATGTCATTCCAAATTCATTGGAAACAGAGACTCCTATGCCCTCCATATGAAGGGGGTCAATTTCAACAATTCTGATACCGTTAAAATTAGACAGTCTTGATAGAGGGGATAAAAGTCTCGAATTAAGTTGAATTTTGAATGACACCATGGTGACATATTGTGATCTAAATTCCAATAGTTTTTATTTCAGAAAAATAAAAAAATGCAGGGGAAAAGAGGTGGGAGCATGTAACTTGGCTACAACCAAGGAGCATACTCCATTTTCCCTAAATATATATACATATTTTACTTTGATATAGGAATTTTTATATCAAAGTCGTCTTGCCTTGTCAATACTGAAAGTTCATTCCCTTAATCACTTTCAATGTAAGAGATATACTTACCATTATATCTCAAGCAAGATCTGGAATCTCCTTTCTTATCTTTATCACATCCCAATAGTATGAGAACTTACAGCTCGGATAAAAAGAAGCGGGAACTCATTCCGCCTTGCAAGTTCAACTTGCATTCCCAATTCGGTATTTAACACACGGGACCACCACCTCTAAGGTAATGTTGACTCGTCATCAATTGAACCAACCATCAACATGAATACAACTCGCTATGTGTAATCCAATATGACCCTAATAATATGAGGACTCCATATTGGGCTCACTACGCATACATCCTTACTCTTTCAAGAAGAAAAGAGCCCGATAGCTTGTATGCAGGAGCTATCACTTCGGACAGGCATCTCCGACATACAATCTCTAGAGATGGAACCCTTTTCCTTGACAGGAGATCATGGATGTCACTTATGTGATCCTTCATATCATGTTCAAATTTTAATTAATTATTATGAATCACATTCACATAATTAATTCTTACAAGGGAAATACTACTCTATTTATAATAGAGAGTTTTAATTTTAATTGGATTCAAATTAATCTAATCACATTAAATCAATGATACAATTAATATCCAACAAATATTCTTAATTTTTACTTGAAATATGGTATTATCTCAAATACGTATTATTTTGAATTTTAATAATTAGAAAAATACATCAAGATTTCTCAAGCATTATCCATTCCCTACCCGTTGTCATGGTCATTACCGACGGAAGTGGGACAGACCGCACACTGTGCAACATGCTATCCCAACTCTCTCCAACTAGACACCATATCTGCCTCAGATTAGGATAATGCCAAATCGATAACTTTGTACTTGAGATGATAATAGGTTTTTCAACCGAAGTTATACCATATATATAATCAAAACCATTATTGATTTATATTATAAGGAAATTTGCTAAACAAATTCCCAATCCTATTCAAGTGCCAAGTTTGTTGGAAGGTTCATGTAACTAATTGTGATCTAGATCATATCTAATCAAGTTGGTTATGGTCAATCTCATTCAAGGAAATAATCATCATCTTTAAATATTTCAAAAATATTTATCAATAGCCTTTCTGCTGGGGGACCTGACACCCTCCTTTCCAATCCAACGAAATCAGCAAGCTGATTATCTCAGGAAATTAACCATTAATTTCTATTAATTTAATTGAATGACAATCACATGGTTCTTGATCATGCAATTTCCAGCAATGACTCCTACTTATTAAAATTAGCCTATCTCAATCAATTTAAATCCAAATTAAGCAAAGTAAGTTTTCAATATTTGTAATTTTATTTATAACAGAATCTAAGTAATTAGCATGCTTTCTAGGCATTTCAAAATAGTAACCAACTCCTTAATTATGTCATGATTTTCCATCTCTGAAACAATGGATATATGCTCATTAAAATGATCATATCTTGAGCAATCGAATTCCAAATCAAGAAAAATCAAATCCCATGATTTCCTTAATTAATGGAATATATCCAAGTGATAATTTTGTATTTAAACAATTTAATAGAGTCGAAAGTATTTACAAAACAGGGCTGCAAAAATGAAATGCGACAAAATTTTCACAAAACCTTATGAGCTCAAGTCTTCTTAAGTTTATTGATTGCATCTAAAACCTCTGACCTAAGGCTCTGATACCACTTGAAGGATATGGTAAGATTCTTAAGTGCATCATGGAAGCGTGAGGATTGCATCATACGCGATCGAGAGCGACTAGTCATACTAGTTGCTCGAGGCAACAGAATTTAAAATTTTTTCGATGATGAAACCACATGATCCAAGAGCACTTCTCAGATCATTTCATCTAAACCACAATAAGGAATTAAGGTTACCTCTTGAATCATGATTGTGATCGTGTCTCTAAACGAAGAGACCTCCTGTCTCAAGTCCGATCCGACAGAGGAGACACTTGCGAGTGCGTTGATGAGACGCATGCTCCTCGCAATCCATGTTGATGATCCAAGCGACAAATCTCCTGATCTTGTCACACAAGATTTTACGTCTTCTTTACGAGTGAGGTACACTGAAGGAGACGGAGATCCATGAGCAAACAATCCAGCAACATAATGACGATGATGCGGCTATGGCGACTCTCTCTAGGGCTCCATGGTAGACGGCCACAAGAGAGAGAGAGAGAGAATTGGCGTGTAGAGAATGAGAAAGAGAGAGAGCAATTGTTAATCATGTAACTCAAAGAGCAATGCGTGTCTCTTCTTATATAGGGTTTTGAGAGTCCATGGATCTCAATCCATGGACACACATAATCAATGGATGAGATTGATTTGTATTTCTTTCAATGACCATGATGTTGTTATAAAAATGCAACAACTATTAATTTAATTTAAACTAATATATGTTGATAAATCAATATAAATTAATTTAAAATCAAATCAATTGATTAGTCTTGGAGATAATGAGAAGATTGATCACATCCCCTAAAAGGGGGGGACGACCACCCTTTTGATATGAAATGGATCTATCTCCTCAATATCTCATGAGATATCATTATCACATGATATCTCTGAAGGATATGGTTAGATCATCAAGCGCATCACGGAAGCGTGAGCGTCGTATCGAATACAACGAGGAGCGACTAGTCGCACTAGTTGCTCGATGCAACAGAATTTAAAATTTTTTCTTTCGACGAAACCACATGATCCAAGAACACTTCTCGGATCGTTTCGTCTTAACCACAAACAAGTAATAGGATTACCTCTTGAAGCGTGGTTGCGATCGAGTCTCTAAACGAATAGACCTCGTGTCTCAAGTCTGATCCGACGGAGGAGACGCTTGCGAGCGCGGGGATGAACCGCGTTCTTCTCGCAATCCATGTTGATGATCCAAGCGGCAGATCTTCTGATCTCGACACACGAGATCCGACGTCTTCTTCACGAGCGAGGCGCACCGAAGGAGACAGAGATCTACGAGCAGACGAACGAGCAGCATAACGACGATGCCGCGGCGATGGAGAACCTCTCCATGGCATCCATGGTGGACGGCCATGAGAGGGAGAGAGAGGGCTGACATCTAGAGAGAAAGAGAGAGAGATGCTTCTCAAGCATTATGTGTAAAGAGAGAGCATGGGTATGCCTCTCTATTTATAGGGTTTTGAGATCCATGGATCTCAATCCATGGGCCAACACAAATCCAATGGCTCTCATTGATTGTGTTTCTTTTAATGGCTAAGATTTGTGTTGGTAAAACCAACAACAATTAATTTAATTTAAATTAAATATATGTTGATAAATCAACACAATTTAATCACAAAATTAAATCATCAATACATGGAGATAAAGAAAGGAGAGAAAGCCTCCTTCCATGTGGAGAGGGGGGACGGCCTCCCTTTCCTAATGGGAGTGGTGGTCGTCCACCCTCCTCCATTAGGAAGGTGGCTATTTCATCTTTTATGTAATCTCTATTATTTGCAACAACTTATGTTGCAAATTATTCTACAAAAATAATTCACAATTATTTTGTAGTCATTGCAATCTTGCCATTGAAAAATTTGTGAATCATATTTACAACCCAAAACAAAATGTAAATTACATTTTCAATTCAATGTCCAATGTGAATCCAATTCACATTAACATTTAATTAACAAATGTAAATTACAAATAGCTCTCTCTTATATATTATAAATCACATTTATAATATATATGACTAATATGGATATTGCTATCCACATTATTCATATCCATGATAATTAAATCACATTTAATCATCTTGGATCTCTATTCTCTTGTTCTCAAATAACATGAATCATATTCACATTATTTACATCTTTGATAATAAAATCATATTTAATTATCTAAGACAACCCTCTTTGTAATATGAATCGAATTCATATTAATCATGATAATTAAATCACATTTAATTATCCATTTCCTCAATGCTCGGATACATAAATCAACAATAGAATTATCCATGAACACCTTCAAGGATAATGCGCTTTCTCCGCAGATACTTGGAGATAAGGATAGGGCGATTGTATTGTTCCACGTATAGTGACATGGATATTGAGATCATATCTCAAATCCAGATCGCAGGCCTCCCAAAGATGCTTGATTAAATCAAGACCGCAAATCTAATCTTCTCATTGCATCTAAATCATATTCAGATCAATGTCCAATAATTGGACTAAGATAAGATTACTTCTCTACTGAGAGGAGTCACTAAAATCCAGACCCATTTCATCACTCCCTAGGAATGGAAGCGTCATGGTTATACAATTGTTTATGATCACATCACCCTCAGGTATTCCTAATACCTGTACATCCTGCATACTGGAAGACTCAAATTAAACCCGAAGTATTGGATCAACTTTATAATGTCTACTTCATGGTTTTATCAGTAAGTTTCTCATTCGATCATTGGGAGTCAGTATTGATCATATACTTTTCAAAAGAATATATCATACCTAGGTCTTGATCATATACTTTCCAAAAGTATATATCAAATCAACAAATTCAGTCAAGCTTCCAAAGCGAGACAACCGAGTGCACGGAATTTGATTCTTCCCAATATCTCATGAGTGAGCTCATGTCTTCCGGTTCAGTAGTGAACCTGTATGATCCCTTTGAGAGATCGTATTACTGATATGCCCTTATATGCACACCAGCACGCCGGTGTATAGACCTTGATTAGGTCATCAACCTATTGGTCTGCCAAATGTACATACTCAGACATATAGTAACACATCTGTCTCCGGTCAGAGGATGTGTGCCTATACCATGACAGCATATGATATAGGACTTTGGTTATCTCGATCTCGTTAAGTCAACTCTTTGACCTAACTAATCTGACACCTCCGAATCTCTATTCCTATGCAGAGGACCTGCATCAAGAAGTCGCTCAGATATCAGCCTAACTGAGAAAGGATTGCCATCTCCTACTCAGGCTGGAGATCATCTCTTAATAATCATTTGACGGTGCTTGATGAGCCCTCAATCTAACTCATTAGATGTTCATCTAAGCACCAGCCTCTATGATTCAATAATTGAATCAACAGCTGTATGATCATTAAGATGGCCATAGTACATAACCCTAATTGCACTAAGGGACCTATTATGCAAACTATGTACTCTTTATTTCAGATTAAGGAGTGAATTGTAATAACATTTATTGCATAATGGCTCGCCGTGGGCTCGCATGTCCAACAATCTCCCACTAGCCCAAAGAGCCATTAATGGGCTAATTATTTAAATCCACACTCATGTGACAATCATAGGCTATTTAGAAAATAGCTAGGTAAGCTGATCAGTCACTCCGTTCCCAAGAGACTACGCCAAGTCCTCTTACGGCACTTGCATATCTCCTAGTAACAGTGCTCGCATCCAATGCGAATGTTGCATCTCATGCAACCGATACTCAATTTTGTTGGTTATAGTGTCCTTGACACTACATCTTATTAATATCATAACCAGTATTCCCATAATCCTTATTAGAATACCTTCATTCCTGGAGATCTCTATCTCCTAAGGTATCTACAGTTAAGACCCTTATAGATCACTATCTACAAGATCTTAAACTTTTGAAGATAAGACTTTGAGATCACTATCTCTAAGTTTCATCATCTTTGAAGATATTGTTATTACTGCAATCAAGTGTTTTATCTCCATAGTAGGATTAGTAACAGTTTACTACTCCCACTGCATGGTAGACATCTGGTTCTTGTACACATCTAGCATACATTCAGCTTCTCATAACTGATGCACAAGTGCAAGCAGTTCTAGCATTCACTTCCTCAACTCTTTGAGGTGCTATCCCTCTAGACAGGTCACTACCACATCTTAAGGGAAGGAAGATTTTCTTGGATTTTTTTTCAGAAAATGGAATAACTCCAAGGTGTACTACTAATGTGACGGTCCCAATATCCTCTTTTCTTTGTTTCTGAACGACTTCAGAACTAAGATCTAAGAGGTATCCTTGAGATCATATCTCAAAGTATGGAACAACCAAATTTTAAAACACTTATTATTTATTCCTATATCATTCTAAATGATTAGAATAATATCTACATTTAGCACGATGAACACAATGGCACTCCCACTAAGCTTCACATGGTTCATCAAGATTTTATCTGAAATCACAACATTTATAATTTCATCAAATCTTATGTTCCAACTACAGGAAACTTATTGGAGTCCAAAGATGGAGTTCTTCAGCTAGCACACCTTGCTTTCCTCAACCATGAAGCCCTGGGGCTACTTCATATGAATATCCTCAGAGAGATATTCATAGAGGAATGCAATCTTGACTCACACCATGAAGATGTCATAGACAAGTTGTGTAGCTATAGTTAGCAATATTCTGATGGGTTAAAAAAAGGTCACTGGAGAGCAAGTCTTATCGCATGCGATGCCTTCTCTTCGGTGTGTAGCTCATGGCTACGAACCGTGCTTTGAAGGTCTATACCTTCTCATCAGGTTCCCTCTTTCTCTTGAAGATCCATTTACACCTTAATGGGTCTGACCCATATAGGTAAATCCTCGAGGGTCCATATACAACACTTGTATATGAAGTCTACATTAGACTTTATTGCTAACATCCATCTTTCCATGTCATGATCCTCAGGAGCTTCATCACATGAAATCCGATCATCGTCAGATTTAACTGACACATGGAATCCATCCTCAAACTTATTTGAAGAGGTATTAATGTTTCATCTTTAATTATCTATTTTAGTTTCCGATTTCAGGAGCCTCATTATCTTTTCAAGATTAAATGAGTTCCTTTACTTCATTTTCATATTGATTCTCAGGAGAGTCATCCTATAAGAATCATATTCTCAAAGATGAGATCTTTTAAGAATCTCAAGGTCATAAAGTAGGTATCTAATACCATCCTTTATTTTCCTAATGAAGTAGCATTCTCTGGTGCTAGATTCCAGCTTACCAGCTTGGGACCTTATTAAGTGTATAATGTAGTCTCTACCACATATACCTGGAAACTAAGAGATAATTATGCTAAGATTAATCATTGATCAGATCATGTCACACATGATCAATTGCATCTCCCTACAACTCTATTGAGTTAAGGCTCATTAGGAGGGGTGAGATAGAAATGATATTCACATCTCCATAAGGTATTCCTTGAATTCATCTAATAGGTACAAGCTACCTTGATTAGATCAAATTCATTTCATCTTCCTTCAAACTTTGATTCTAAACTAAAATGTAAAATCTTTGAACATTTCAAAGTTTTCTAAGTGAAGAGAAGAAATCTCATATCACAAATAATCACTAATAGATATCACATATCCATAATGTTTATTCTGATATAGATGATTCACATACATCAATATGTATGAGATCTTGAATACCTTAACATCTTACATCATTCCAAAAGAAGGGTGTATTGGACATTTTACTTTGAATACAATATTCATAAGTATGCAAGTTTTGAAATTTTAGACATTCTAAAGTTTCATCTCTTACTTGTCCATTGATCTCATCAACAGACGTATGTCCAAAACATTATGTCAGATCATTGTCAAATGATCTTTATCCTCCTATTGATCTTTAAAGGTTTAATTTTCAGTATTAGAAATCTTAATGAACCATTCATTAATTTTCTAATTTAGTGGAGTCCACTAGATGTAAGATTACTATCTGAAATATCTCCATCATAACTCTTTATGATAGGTCTATTCCAGATTTCATGTTTATTCCCAATATTTAAAAATAAACAATGAGTGTATTCTAATATCTAGGTCATAGAGATGTTCTCTAATACTAAGGGCTCCCATTGAAAATATAAAGTCTATTGATCCAATGGAAATCGTTGCAACACTTGCATCACTTTCAACATGGATGACCAATAAATCTTAAGATCAAATTTCTAATATTCTAATACATATGCAACCATTGCAAGTGTTATTAGAAGATTGAGATACAATTATTAGACTTTACCTCATCAAATAAGTAAGTCAATTTCAATGATTATATGTAGGTTATTCTGATGTATTATCTGATTCCTTCTCTAAGGATTCTAGATAGATTTGATAGTCATACTATCAATACATCAACTTATTGCAGTATTGGCATACATCCAACTCTTTGGATGTCATATGGAAGTCACAGAAGTATAGTCAACTCTTTGACTATACTTCTAACTTGGGTTCAACCCATGCTTCCACTGCGCTCCCTTTTTCTATAAGCAACTATTGCTCAAGACCAAGGATCTCTTATCTTAAAATCAAAAATTTCAATATAAGAGTATTTCAACATTTATACAAGCTTCATTTAAGTTCACACAATATGAATGTTATGAAGCTTCATGAATGACTAGAGTATAGATAGTAGAATGATGACATTCATCGTATCTACATCCATCTATACTCTTAAAATATTGGTTCAGGTAGGTACTCAAACAATTTGAATACATCATCTCTTATAGAGCCACCATTCTGCATGATGCAGAGAACCACATCATTCATGATTAAATGTCGAGAGCACATATGTATGCCAGAACATCTTCTTAGAATTTTATAAGGATTATTAGATAATTACGATCATTATCGATATGTCACTTCAAAAGTACATTCGATAAGATCAAGACTTATAGAGACATGCAAACCCTAGGGTTTCAGTCCTGTTATCTTATTTAATCATCATTCCTCATTATTATGAGGAAACTTGCACATTGCAACCACATACATTATGTGTCCAATTGCAAGTACAATATATGGATCAAGGGTTCAATCCATGATATTTTACTGGTTATTATTGAGTATAATATTGAGTGGGTTTAATGAAGGATTATCTGAAATAAGAAATTTGCATAAGGGTATATATTTCTATATATACATGTTTTACTTTGATTTAGGAATTTTTATATCAAAGTTGTCTTGCCATGTCAACAATGAAAGTTCATTCCCTTAATCACTTTCAATGTAAGAGATATACTTACCATTATATCTCAAGCAAGATCTGGGATCTCCTTCCTTATCTTTGTTGCATCCCAATAATATGAGAACCTACAACTTGGATAAAAAGAAGCGGGAACACATTCCGCCTTGCAAGTCCAACTTGCATCTCCCAATTCAGTCTTTAACACCCGGGCCTACCACCCCTAAGTTGATGTTGACCCGTCATTAATTGAACTAACCGTCAACAGGAATACAACTTGCTATGCGCAATCCAATATCGCCCAAATAATATGAGGACCCGATATTGGGGTCAATACGCATACTCCCTTACTCTTTCGAGAAGCGACGAGCCCGATACAAATGGATCATATGCAGGAGCTGTCACTTCGGACATGCGTCTCCCACATATAATATCTGGCGACGAAACCCTTCGCCTTGACGGGAGACCATGGATGTCACTTATGTGATCCTCCATCTCTTATTCAAATTTAATTAATTACTATGAATCACATTCATATAATCAATTCTTCCAAGGGAATTATTAACTCTAATCATATTAGAGTATAATTGGACATAATCAATTCAATCATATTAAATTAATTATCAATCCAATTCAATCAATCAAACTTGATTGTCTTACTTGAATATATGGTATTATTCTCAAAGTACGTATTAATTTGTATTTTAATAATTAGAAAAATACATCTTAATCCCTCGGACATTATCCTGGCCCTACCCGCTGTCATGGCCAGTACCGGCGGGAGTGGGACGGACCGCATACGTTGCAACCCGCTACCCCAGCGATCCCCGACTAGACACCATATCCGCCTCGGGAAAGGAAAATGCCAAATTGATTAATTTGTACTTGAGATGTTCATCGGTTCTTCAACCGAAATTATACCATATAGTAATCAAAACAATTTCGATTATAAGGAAATATGCTAGACAAATTCCCAATCCTATTCAAGTAAGGAGTTTGATGATTGTGTTTCCAATTATGATTTAGATCAAATCTAATCAATTAATTGGTTGAGGTCAAGTCAATTAAAGAAATAATCATATTCCAATATTTCTCAAATATTTTCCATAATTATTTAATGAAATTAACAATTAATTTCACTAATTGACAATCACATGGTTCTTGATTAGGAAAGTAATTTCAGCAGTGACCCCTACTAACTAAAATTAGCATATCTCAATTAATTTAAATCCAAATTAAGCAAAGTAAGTTTTCATAGTTTGCTAACTTGATTTACAACAGAACCTATGTGATTTGCACGTATTTCGAGGCGTCTCTAAACAGTAATTAACTCCTTAATTACGTTAAGATTCGCAGTTCTCGTAACAGTGAATACATGTTTATTAAAACAACCATATCTAGAGCAAACGAAACCCGATTTACGCAAACTCAGATCCTATGGTTTCCTTATTTAATGGGGAACAAAATCCAATTATTAAATTCTTGTTTAAACAATTTAAACAGATCTGCGAAATCAAATGCGATAAAAACTTTCGCGACCATAACGAACCCAAGTCGTCCTCGGTTAGCGAATCATATTCAAAACCGTTGTCCTAAGGCTCTGATACCACTTGAAGGATATGGTTAGATCCTCAAGCGCATCACGGAAGCATGAGCGTCGTATCGAATACGACGAGGAGCGACTAGTCGCACTAGTTGCTCGATGCAGCGGAATTTAAAATTTTTTCTTACGACGAAACCACATGATCCAAGAACACTTCTCGGATCGTTTCATCTTAACCACAAACAAGTAATAGGATTACCTCTTGAAGCGTGGTTGCGATCGAGTCTCTAAATGAAGAGACCTCGTGTCTCAAGTCCGATCCGACGGAGGAGACGCTTGCGAGCGCGGGGATGAACTGCGTTCTTCTCGCAATCCATGTTGATGATCCAAGCGGCGGATCTCCTGATCTCGACACACGAGATCTGACGTCTTCTTCACGAGCGAGGCACACCGAAGGAGACGGAGATCCATGAGCAGACGAACGGGCAGCATAACGACGATGCCGCAGCGATGGAGAACCTCTCCATGGCATCCATGGTGAACGGTCATGGGAGGGAGAGAGAGGGCTGACGTCTAGAGAGAAAAAGAGAGAGATGCTTCTCAAGCATTATGTGTAAAGAGAGAGCATGGGTATGCCTCTCTATTTATAGGGTTTTGGGATCCATGGATCTCAATCCATGGGCCAACACTAATCCAATGACTCTCATTTGATTGTGTTTCTTTTAATGGCTAAGATTTGTGTTGGTAAAACCAACAACAATTAATTTAATTTAAATTAAATATATGTTGATAATTCAACACAATTTAATCACAAAATTAAATCATCAATACGTGGAGATAAAGAAAGGAGAGAAAGCCTCCTTCCATGTGGAGAGGGGGGACGGCCTCCCTTTCCTAATGGGAGTGGTGGCCGTCCACCCTCCTCCATTAGGAAGGTGGCTATTTCATCTTTTATGTAATCTCCATTATTTGCAACAACTTATGTTGCAAATTATTCTACAAAAATAATTCACAATTATTTTGTAGACATTGCAATCTTGCCATTGAAAAATTTGTGAATCATATTCACAACCCAAAACAAAATGTAAATTACATTTTCAATTCAATGTCCAATGTGAATCCAATTCACATTAACTTTTAATTAACAAATGTAAATTACAAATAGCTCCCGCTTGTATATTATAAATCACATTTATAATATATATGACTAATATGGATATTGCTATCCACATTATTCATATCCATGATAATTAAATCACATTTAATCATCTTGGATCTCTATCTCTTGTTCTCAAATAACATGAATCATATTCACATTATTTACATCTTTGATAATCAAATCATATTTAATTATCTAAGACAACTCTCTTTGTAATATGAATCGAATTCATATTAATCATGATAATTAAATCACATTTAATTATCCATTTCCTCAATGCTCGGATACATAAATCAACAATAGAACTATCCATGAACTCCTTCAAGGATAATACGCTTTCTCCGCAGATACTTGGAGATAAGGACAGGGTGATTGCATTGTTCCACATATAGTGACATGGATATTGAGATCATATCTCAAATCCAGATCGCGGGCCTCCCATAGATGCTTGATTAAATCAAGACCGCAAATCTAATCTTCTCATTGCATCTGAATCATATTCAGATCAATGTCCAATAATTGGACTAAGATAAGATTACTTCTCTACTGAGAGGAGTCACTAAAATCCAGACCCGTTTCATCACTCCCTAGGAATGGAAGCGTCATGGTTATACAATCGTTTATGATCACATCACCCTCAGGTATTCCTAATACCTGTACATCCTGCATACTGGAAGACTCAGATTAAACCCGAAGTATTGGATCAACTTTATACTGTCTACTTCATGGTTTTATCAGTAAGTTTCTCATTCGA
Organism: Ottelia alismoides; assembly: GCA_037367405.1. Classification (NCBI taxonomy): domain Eukaryota; kingdom Viridiplantae; phylum Streptophyta; class Magnoliopsida; order Alismatales; family Hydrocharitaceae; genus Ottelia; species Ottelia alismoides. The sequence goes on along the minus strand of JAZKJV010005062.1, from coordinate 604,795 downwards.
TCATTGGGAGTCGGTATTGATCATATACTTTCCAAAAGCATATATCATACCTTGGTCTTGATCATATACTTTCCAAAAGTATATATCAAACCGACAAATTCAGTCAAGCTTCCAAAGCGAGACAACCGAGCGCACGGAATTTGATTCTTCCCAATATCTCATGAGTGAGCCCATGTCTTCCGGTTCAGTAGTGAACCTGTATGATCCCTTTGAGAGATTGTATTACTCATATGCCCTTATATGCACACCAGCGCGCCGGTGTATAGACCTTGATTAGGTCATCAACCTATTGGTCTACCAAATGTACATACTCAGACATATAGTAACACATCTGTCTCCGGTCAGAGGATGTGTGCCTATACCATGACAGCATATGATATAGGACTTTGGTTATCTCGATCTCGTTAAGTCAACTCTTTGACCTAACTAATCTGACTCCTCTGAATCTCTATTCCTATGCAGAGGACCTGCATTAAGAAGGATTGCCATCTCCTACTCGGGCTGGAGATCATCTCTTAATAATCATTTGACGGTGCTTGATGAGTCCTCAATCTAACTCATTAGATATTCATCTAAGCACCAGCCTCTATGATTCAATAATTGAATCAACAGCTGTATGATCATTAAGATGGCCATGGTACATAACCCTAATTACACTAAGGGACCTATTATGCAAACTATGTACTCTTTATTTGAGATTAAGGAGTGAATTGCAATAACATTTATTGCATAATGGCTCGCCGTGGGCTCGCATGTCCAACAATCTCCAAGATTTACAAAAATATTTGTTGTATATTATTTCACAAAAATAATTCATAATTATATTGTGAATATTGCAATCATACCATTGGAAAACTTTGAATCACATTCACATCCCAAAACAAAATGTAAATTATATTTTCAATTAATTATCCAATGTCAATCCAATTCACATCAATAATTAATCAACAAATGTAAATTACAATAGGCTCTCTCTAATATATTATAAATCATATTTATAATATACATGATTAATATGGACAGTGCTATCCACATTATTCATATCCATGATAGTTAAATCACATTTAATCATCTTGGATATCTATTCTCATGTGCACAAATAATATGAATCACATTCACATTATTCACATATTAGATAATTAAATCACATTTAATTATCTCAAATAACTTTCCTTATAATATGAATCGAATTCATATAATTCAGGATAATTAAATCACATTTAGTTACCAATATCTCAATGCTCGGATACATATATAAACAATGAAATTATCCATGAACTCTTTCAAGGATAATGCGCTTTCTCCATGGATTCTTGGAGATAAGGATATGGCGATTGTATTGTTCCACGTATAGTGACTTTGATATTGGGATCACATCTCAAATCCAGATCTTGCGGACCTCCAAAAGATGCTTGATGAAATCAAGGTCATATATCTAATCTTCTCATTGCATCTGAATCACATTCAGATAAATGTCCAACATTTGGTCTAAGATCATATTACTTTTCCATGAGAGGAGTCACTAAAATCCAGACCCGTTTCATCACTCCCTCGGAATGGAAGCGTCATGGTTATACAATCGTTTATGATCACATCAACCTTAGGTATTCCTAATACATGTACATCATGCATACTGGAAGACCCAGAATAAACATGAAGTTTTAGATCTCTTTTAGACTGTCTCCTTCAGGGTTTTGTCATTAAATTTCTCATTTGACTATTGGGAGTTGGTATCGATCATATACTTTCCAAAAGCATATATCATACCCAGGTGTTGATCATATACTTTCCAAAAGCATATATCACACCTACAAATTCAGTCAAGCTACCAAAACTAGACGACCGTGCACGAAATTTGATTCTTCCCAATATCTCATGAGTGAGCTCATGTCTTCTGGTTCAGCAATGAACCAATATGATCCCTTTGAGAGATCATATGACCCATATGCCCTTGTATGCACACCAGCGCGCTGGTGTATAGACCTTGGTTAGGTCATCAACCTATTGGTCTACTAAATGTACATTCTCAGACATATAGTAACACATCTATCTCCTGTCAGAGGATGCGTGCCTATATCGTGATAGCATACGATATAGGACTTTGGTTATCTTGATCTAGTCAAGTCAACTCTTTGACCTAACTAATCTGACACCTTCGAATCTCTATTCTCATGCAGAGGACCTGCATCAAGAGGTCGGTCAAATATCAGCCAAATTTGAAAGGATTGCCATCTCCTATTCAGGCTAGAGATCATCTCTTAACAATCATCGACGATGCTTGATGAGTCCTTAATCTAACTCCATAGATATTCATCCAAGCACCAGCCTTAACGGTTGTATGATCATTAAGATGGTCATTGTACATAACCCTAATTGTACTGTACTAGGGACCTATTATGCAAATTACTTATTCTTCATTTCAGATCAGGGAATGATATTTACAATAACATTTATTGCATAATGGCTTGTCGTGGGCTCGCATGTCCAACAGAACCTTTGTGTTCTGCGAAATACCTCGGAACTATCATTCCCAGTGAACGAATCCCATGAGAGAACAATACCATAGGTACAGTTTTGCCCTCCTTTTGATGTCTGATCTTTGTGATTTCACTACATGGGTATTTAATAGTGCACCCTAGTCGTGTATGGCGTCGTAATTGAGTTTGAATGAGTTTTTACATAAAAATCCATCTCATGCCGCTTCACATTTTTATGATTTTCCGATGAGATTTTGTGTGCATGTTGAATAAAAATGTATATACCGGACACAGATAACAACATGTACCTACAAGTGAAGTCAGATCGATGATTGGAGACTTTTCCAGATCAAATTGATCGATCATACCAAAATGAATGATCAATCAGTTTGGAAAAACGATCAATCACAAAAATTTGCGTGATCGATGATCGATCATACAATTTGCAATGATTAGTCAATCTGACCCAAAAATACCGATCATGTTCCATTGTTGGCCGATCAGTCCAGATCAATCAATAAGGTAAAATAATTGATCATTCTGAGACTGTTGACCCACTTGGACCTTAAAATGATATAAATTGATTTCTATAAGATGTAAACAATGTAGGACATGATTATATATGACGAATGATTGGATATATTAAAATGAGTTTATATATTAACGAGATGGGTCCAATGTAACCTAAATGGAAATGAAAATCGAGGCGGCAAGCCTCAGTGAGTGAAAGCAGCTTGGGCATCATTCAAACGATTGTGGGAGATTCTTGATCTGAAATGTATCTTCGTGGATCACAGATGACTTGTGCGTCACATACTTTCTTTCCATGACATGATGGTTATTCTTAAATGACATGTGAATATCATGACGATATCATGTCATGAATGTGCTATGATTTCTCTACAAGTTAGCCTATTTATCATTGTTTATAGTGAATGTCTTAACCCAATTAGTGAGTACATAAAGATAGTCATTTTTTAATGATGTATAAGTATTGGATTTTGGAAAAGGGATAGACTTAAATGCGAATTAGGTGGACACAAAGTGAAATCTAAGTAAGCACATTAATGGCTAAAGGATCCAAGAAGTATAAGTCCAAAGAAAAATTATATATAAGTAAGGATTGCAAAGTGTTGGAAACTTACTTAGGATGCATGTACCTCAACACATGCCTATAGAGGTACCCCAACCCTAAAGTACTTACTTTAGAGTCATAGTGTGAGATCCGACATGGGTCACGACCGTAAACTTAGCATAATAATAAAATGGACCAATGGAGCACATGGAGTGTTGTGAAGTTAGTTAGGATGCTCGTACTGATGCATGCCCACGGAGGAACCCAATTGAAAGGTGCCTAGTACTTTGGAGTCATAGCATGACACCGGGTATGGGTCATGACCGCTGACTATCCATGTTGTTAAAGTTCTATAAGTAAGTGAATACACCATGAGAGATCAAGTGTCAGCATCTTAGATGACCAACTGACAAGGCTGTACAATTACCCTAATAAAGGGCGAGTTGACTTAAAGAGCTAAATTGGATCATAGATCATACGAATATTCATACTCTAATTGTCTTTGTATCATATGGGATAATATGATATGGGTGGTGATATAAGGTTGATTGGAATGATTATAAGATCAGTACGGGTTTTCCAATATCTGGAGGAAACATAGGAAAATCATAATTTCCCTTTACCACTTGGGATTGATATTGAAATTGTCAGTTTTTAGAGTCTTATGTCTTGACTCATTCCCATCATATACTTCACCGATTGGTAGTGGTTTTAGGTGGTTCCGTGATGGTGTTCGCGTGAGTGGTTGCTTACCTCACCGTCAGACTTAGCCAGGTGAGAGGATGTGTATATTACAGGTAACGCAATGTTAATGAAAATGTCCCATCTATTAGACTTCTCATGAGAGGAGACCAACAAATAAATGATAGTATACATGTTGTTTGTATGTGTTATGCTTCGATGAGTTAGCATACCAGAGAGTTTGCACAAATCTCGTGCTCTTGATGAGTCCTAGATGGAGTATTAGTTCTAGTCCATGGGTCTATCGGTGTGCTGCAACTATGTCGATTGAGTGTAGTAACACGGGTACTGTCGGTGAGTCTGTGTTCCTAGTATGGTACTCATCGAAGACTTATACTTACCCCATAAGAGTGTATCCGCTACGGTCCTGTTTAACCATGATGTACTTGTTCCCATGTATTCCTCTTGTGTTGGGTAAGCTGGGGTGGAATTGTTTGAAGTATAAAAGTCTTGTTTGCAAGAGTTGGTTCTCCATTGCACGGTACGTGACTGTGGAGATTGT